>ML815381.1:49247-90875 GCA_009831015.1 Picea engelmannii
CATTTGGTAATCAGGTATAAGAAGGGCATTTTTAACAAAGTCGCTGATATGCTTTCAAGGCCTATTATTAGTGCTTCAGTTATTCTTAAGCAGAGTCCTATAATGCATGAAAGTTATGTGGAGCAATATGCTTTAGATACTGATTTTAAGGAAGTGTATGAAACTGTGTGCCACTCTAACCATGTTGAAGAATTGGATTATCATGTGCATAATAATCTCTTGTATCATCTTGGCAAGTTTTGTATTCCACAGGGAGAAAGAATCAACATCATAAGAGAAGCACATACTTCTCTTATTGCTGGTCATTTTGGTGTAGGCAAGACAATGGCTAAAGTGCAAAGATACTGCTACTGGCCTAAGATGAATGAAAGTGTTTCGCGATATGTTCGAGGATGTTCGTTGTGTGCTACAAGTAAACCTAGTAATCGAAAGTTGGGTTTGTACACTCCACTTCCAGTTCCTTCTCGACCTTGGGAAAGTATTTCCATGGATTTTTTTGGTGGTTTACTTATGTCGAGAAGAGGTCATGATTATCTTTATGTTGTGGTTGATAGATTTAGCAAGATGTGTATTTTGATGCCTTGTACTAAGCAAGTAACGACAGAAAAAACGACACAGTTGTTCTTTCAAAATGTTTGGGTGCATTTTGGATTGCCTAAGTCCATTATTTCTGATAGGGATTCTCGATTTGTTGGAAGTTTTTGGTTGAGTTTATGGGAATTCATGGACACTAAACTTAAAAATAGCACAAATTTTCATCCACAGACAGATGGTCAGACAGAGGTGGTAAATCGTACAGTGATACATCTTCTTCGTGCTTATTGCAACAAGCATCCTAAACTTTGGGATGAACATTTGCACTACATTCAACATGCGTACAATCGAGCTAAGCACTCTTTGACGCAAACATCGCCATTTGAAGCATGTTTTGGCTATTTTCCCAAGTCGCCTTTCGATTTTATCTTTGGGAAAGATATTTCTTTTGATGGTCAATATGACATTGATAGGGCAGAGAAGTTCATTGAACAAATTCAGTCGATACATCAGGTGGTGCAAGAGCAATTGGAAAAGAGTCAGGACAAGTATAAGACGAGACATGAAAAGCATCGTGTTGATCACAGTTTCCAAGTTGGCGATGAAGTTTTCCTTTACATCAGCAAGGAGAGGCTTAAAGGGTAAGGTAAAGAGTTGAAACCGATTCGATATGGTCCTTTCAAGATTGTTGACAAGATTGGTAACAATGCTTTTCGTCTAGATTTGCCTCCTTATATGCAGATGTATGCAGTTGTTAATGTTGAGAATTTGAAGTTGTATGTGCCTCCATTGATCGATGATCAAGGAGAGCATGTTCATATTCCTTCCATAGATGATTTTTCTCCAGAGTATCTAACAGAACTGCAGGAAGACACCATCCTTGACAGGAGAATGCGAACTTTGAAACGAGGAAATGTGGAGTATTTGCGAGTTGGTCTTAAAGGGACGAATCCAAGCAAGGCCAAGTGGATTGAGGTTGGAAGGGTGAGGGAACTTTACCCTCATATTCACATAGACTGAAATAGTCTTTTGGAGGTCCAAAAGCTTCCCAATGGGGAGGTGTGATCAGGGGATCAAATTTTGCTCAAAAATTCAAAGTGCTCGGAATCACTTAAAACCAGACACGAGCGTAGGCCTCGTCATTGCGAACCCAACGCAACTCGTTTCATCTCAAACAGACATCGGGAGTGAGAGATATAGCGATCTGTTCGTCGAGTCAAACAGGCAAAAAAGTTTTTTGCTGTACAGTCCGTACGGTTTGACGTGGCAGGGCCGTACAGACCGTACGATGACGTGTCAGGTGATGATGTGGAAAGCATTTGATTGGTTGAAAATTGTCGAATTAGGAAGTGACATGTGTCCTTTGGTGGCAATGGTATGAGGACATGTGGCCCAATCCGTGGGCGCCACGTGTCACTCATTGATTGGGTTATTGGATGTATGCAAAATTATGGGAGTTCGTGGGGTTCGACCCCCGGACCTCCCACACTATGTAAAGCCTTCACAAACCTCTGCTAACCATTGAACCACCGATTGTATGTTGTAATGTATATCTGTTTGATTATATTTAAAATCAAAACTATGTAATATGCGACGGGGGGTCGGGCCGGGGCTTAGCCCCGACCCGTGGTTCTGTTACATAACATGTGACCATATTATATATATGTGCGCAGTTATAACGGTTGGTACGTGGGGTTTTAATATAACCCTTGGTCATATACCTTGTGCCATGTGACTCTAAGTCGGAGCGCGGGGGGAGTTACACCGTTGTAACCACATTAACCACCTTTTTGCCATGCGCACGATCCTATGAGCCATATGCCCAGGTGCCCAGGCGGTTAGGGGCTGGTGCACACTTAACCGTCCTACATTTTGCACCATTGGCGCGGTTGCGCCCGGTGCTGGGTTTTCACTCTTTAAATTGTGTGTGAGCCAGGTTCAATGAGGAAGGGTGCAATTTGTAGATGCAGAGACAACAAGCTTGAAGAGGGAGACTTCCAGGAGGCCTAACTTCTTCATTTTTCGACTGATTGAGGTGCCGAAAGAGCCTAGACAGGGGTTTTTGGACGCTCTGAAGCTATTGGAGCAGTCGGTTTGTCATTTTGAGCATTGTAAGACATGTTTTTGAGCACTTTTTGAGCAATTAATAATAATGATCCATTGGAAGCTGGATCAAGAGATGTAGCCCAAGAGAGGGGTGAAATCCTTTATTAATTGCTATGCTTATGTGTTTATGTCCATTGATTATGCTGTTGTCTATGTGTAATTTGCATAAGTAATCCTTTAATCTATGTGTTGCAAACTGATCCTTTTGCTTTAAACACATAACATTTACTTGCAATAATTCTCAAGTTTTTCAAGTCTTCTTCATTTTTAGATCATGGAAGGGCTCAATAGAAGCATAAAAATCACAACTGCAGTAGGGGAAATAAAAGGTATCAAACCTTTTGAAAACTGTCTAACCTCCACACACCAACAATTCGTTGATGACACCCTATTCCCTAGCACACCCACGGTCAAGGAAGAAAAATCCTATAAAAAAGTCTTAGAAGACTTTGGGGAGGCCTCAACGGTGGAGATCAACCACTCCAAATCCATGATCTATTTGTTCAACACTAGTCCTGCAATTCAAAGAAACCTGGCCAACATTCTGGGGTTTGAACGCAAAACCCTCCCAACAAAATATTTTGGAATCCCCCTAATGGACAAAGCATGCAAAATGGAAACGTGCGAAGGAGTAATAAAAAAACTACAGGAGAGGGTAAAATATTGGACTTACGAAACTCTCAACCTAGCAGGGACGCTTATCCTTACCAAAGCAGTTCTACAAGCAATCTCAACATATATGATGAGAGTGTTTCCCGCTCCTAAAGGAATACTACAAAAGATAAGATCCATTCAAAGAGATTACCTATGGCAAGGTGATGAAAATAAAAATAAGTGGACCCTGGTGGCATGGGAAAAGGTTTGTATACCAAAAGGAAAAGGAGGTCTGGGGTTACAAGACCCACAAGTAACAAACGAAGCCTACGTGGAAAAAATCTAGTGGAGATGGGTCAAGGAAAAAACAGTACCATGGGAAAACCTCTAGAAGGCCAAGTATGACTCGAACATCAATGACCATGATTGATTTCGATTCATGGGCACAAGGGAGGGATCAAACATATGGAATATCACATGGCGCAACAAGAACTGGATCCATAAACACAACTTCTGGGAAGTCAGAAATGATAAAACAACCAGATTATGGGAGGATGCATGGCAACAAGAACCCAGACTGGAAAATCCAGACAGGGAGGAGCTCCAACAGGAAATGACAGCGCAAGGAAAAAAAATCCATCACTGCTAGAAGCAAAGGAATGGTAGTGAAAGTTGGAGGATCTAAGAAAAATTCAATCCACAAAGTAGAGACCGGATCACAACTCTAACGAAAGGGGTGGAGGAGGAACTAGGGAAAAGGAAAATTGCAATCTTAGAGGAAGAGGACAAATTAAGGTGGGGCAGGGAAAATGGTGGGGAATTCAAATTAAAAGAAGTACGACATTACATCGTTGACCAGGACCAAGAAGAACAGGTGCAATAGTGGGGAAAGATTTGGGGCAGCTCCTAATGGCCAAAAATCAAAATGTTCGAATGGTTAGTTCTTCACAACAGAATTCTAACCTAGGAAAACCTCAGGAAAAGCGGTTATATAGGTCCATCTCAATGCCACCTCTGTCAAGATAAGGAGGAAACAACCAATCACCTCCTCGATGAATGCAATTATACAACATATATTTGGGATTGGGCGGTAGACATATATCTCTAGTCCAATAGGATCCGAGGTAACATCATCGCAACCATCAATAATTGGAGTGAGAGTTACAATGAAAATGAAATGGTGAACCTCTGCTGGAATCTAATGTCGGGGATGATCATCTGGGACATATGGAAATAAAGGAACCAACACATCTTTAGGAATGAAATCCTAACGAAAGGAAATCTCAAGGATGCAATAATCTCAAAAATATGATAAACGGTGCAGAGCCACAACTACAAGACGGAAAGAGCGCAACTCACAGACCAAGATTCTCGCATCATGGATTTGTTTCACCTAAAAGACGTGTGCAACAACACACCGGTAGGGTGGGAACCACAACTCCAAATAGGCGATCACAACTGGACCCCCCCTCCGTTAGGGTTCCTCAAATTGATTTTTGACAGGGTGGAGAAAGGAAACCCAGGAGTGGCAGGGATGAGAGGGGTGAGAAGAGACATTGGTGGTAACATCATCCAGATGTATGCTGGGAGTATGGGAAACTCAACCAACAACACATCGTAATTTGGATCCCTAGAGATAGGCCTTGAAATCCTACATCATGAAAGGATGACAAACACTATCTTCGAAGGTGACTCCACCTTGGTCATCAACACGACGAAGAGCTCCAAAATGGCACTAGAGTGGGCAAGGTTCAGAGACATTGGCGCCTGGCACATTCCTTACAAAAAATCCAAGAGCATCTACAAAATTTGAACATAGTGGAATTGCACTAGGTCCGCAGGTCAGCGAATGGCCTGGCGGACATGCTAGCCAACGAGGGGGTAGGAATTGGAGGTCTAAAACTAGACACTACCTGGATCAACATCCCAAATAAGAAGAGAGACAACATGAATAGCCACAAACAGAAGGAGTTCAAATGCAAGGGATATTATGGATACAAGGGTAGGGAAAGGAAGAATCCTTGTGAAGTGAGGTATAGGTTGAATATCCAGCCAAGAAGTTGCAACAGGCCAAGCGAGATGCAGTGAATTAAGCGAATTCACAATAAGGAGAATCCCCTTGGAAATGAAGTTCTGAATTGTCCACAGCGAGTGTCAAGAATGGAGAAGGAAAACAAATATGTAGAGGGCACCTTACAAACTCTAGTTGCATCGAAATGAAAAGAGACCATTACCCGGTGGGAAAAGGAGATAAAATAAAAATGCAAAGGAAACGCATGGGATACACTGGAATATGAAGGAGTCTGGATAAATTATCTGGGGTCCACACAACCCAAGGAATCCCTCTACCATAAAATGGTGGATATGGCATGGCTAACTAAGATGATGATTGGGAAAGTGAGTTAAGAAATGGAAGAAGCCAGATAGGAGGAAAACAAGGAACACAAGAAAATGATGGATGAAATCTTGATTCTCCTCAGTAGTCTGGAAACTATTACCAAACTGTTTATTGAGGTCGAGAAGGATCAGAAATCCAAGATGGAGTGGTTGGCTTCTCAATTCCACCTCTATTTGTGCTATGTCCATTAGATGGACATCACGCCAGACGATGGACATAGTGCGCCAACCCACATCAGGAAGACTTGAATGATCTCCTAGAAGGATGAGAACAAGAGCCAGGTGGATGGTGGAAAGAAACACATCATTGTCCTAGACTAGTGAATGATTATTCTAATGGAAGGAATGTCAGACGTAGTCAGGTCAGTTCGTCCACTACCCACTCGGGTCTAATGGATTGTCTTAGCTTCAAATTTTTATGTCTATCTTGCTTATCTTCTTTCAAAACAGGTTATGGTAGGACTGACCTAGTTTCCCCTGGTGGTAGACCAGTCCCACCCCTCGTATATATCAGAAAGCGTAACTCAGGAACCCCTAGTCTGGTTTCCTACTAGGAAGACCAGGATGCCCCCCTTTTTTGTATTATAATCTGTTTGCAGTAATACAACTTCTTACACTCACTTACAAAAAACAATAAACTATAAAATGATGGAAGTTAAACAACATAGATTATACTTACAAATTCAACAATTAATTTTTGATATGCCAACATATACTCACAACCCTTAATTAACCTAATGTCAATCAATTTTTTTGATGGATCTTCTTTGTATGTTAGCACCTGTTTGAAGACATTCAAGGATGGTTGTTGTAAAACAACTTAAAATATACAAAAAAAAAACTCAAGTTGTTATAAGGAAATAACAATTACTCAAACTTTTCTATCAACCCTTTTCTTCCTTGTCATCGAATTTTATGTGCATAATGAGTTCCATTTTCTTTTCTTTTCTGTAAGAGAATATTTGAAAATTAATATTTAATGTATAATTAATTATTGTACCTAATAGAAAAATTCAATGAATACATACATTTGAAGAACATTGTTGTTGAGATTGCTCCTCCTGTGATGCAATTATATCCAATTCTCATAATTTTCATAATTTTCCTGAAAAAATAACACGACAATAAAGTATTTTTATATTGATATATGAAAACTAAATATCACAAAATTGATATATTAATAAATGAATACTTATATATATATATATATATATATATTCTAAAAAATAGTTTTTAAGAATATTACTTTTTGAATGATACTTTTTTGTTGTTGTGTGTTTTGGCTATTGCAAGTCTGACATGTCTCATTGACCATTGCTACGAAAATACTTCATGTAGTTTAAATATAACCTGGTTCTTTGAATCATTAAATTTATTTCTATATATTAAGTGGAAAGTACGTCTATAAGTTCATTCCACTATATCCCTCATAGTTTTGTAAAAGTTTTTCCCCCTTTGATTAATCTCCAACACCACTCCTAATGAGCTAAGGACCAATTCATCATCATTTACATATTCTATATTAATTAATTTTGTTTTGTTATGATGACATTTTTTTTCCTCGTTGTTGGTTCCTGTAGAGAATTAAAAATATGTGAATTAATAGATTGTTTAAAACATGTCATCTAATATTCCTAAGTATATTATTAATGAAAATTAAAAAAAATAAAATCATATTGAATAGTATTTTTTCAGTCACCTGATTCATCCATCTGCAATTTTTCCATCAAGATTTTATGATCTTATACACTTAGATCAGAAATAATGTTATTAAGCTTCCTAATTTTGTGGCCCTACATGACACACACTAACTTATACATATTAGTTAAACTTACATATAGTTCAACCATATTAATTTTGTATAGAATTTACAAAGAACCTGCCTTTTTTGTTTTTCCGGTTGTGCATTGTATCGACCATAAATTTTCTTATTTGAACTCTTCTCACTCATATTTTTATAAATATACAACCTGTACCATTCAAAACAAAAATTATTAAATATATTTTATAAATAAATCACATAATTTTCAGCGAAAAAAATTGGTGTAATCGGTGAGCTTTTTAAATACAAAGCATCTGTGTGTTTATTACATAAAACACACTGGTGCGTTCCATACAACAACACACACCAGACAATTTAATTTCTATTTTAAAATATTGTGAATTACAACATTGCCATATATATAAAAGACATCAAAATGAGTACAATAGAAAACAAAAACATAGCAAAAAAATTAAACATTCATAACAAAAAAACAATAGAAAAATTACACACTGATGAGAAGAAAAATGAAAAAAATGAAAAAAAAATTGTGACAACATTTTCTGTGTTGTTTAGATGAGAACATCGACGATATTTTTTTATGCACTATATATATATATATATATATATATATATATATATATATATTAGTTGGTGTGTTCCTTACACAGAAATGCACCAGTGCGTTTCTGTCGAAAAGGTGCACCGGAAAAAGTTTTTTTTTTAAATGTCAAATCAGAAACCATTTAAAAAAAGAAAGTTAGAAGGCCGACTGTATTTGGGATTCGATACAATAAGTGGTCCCTTTGCATCACATGCGGAAAACTTATATATAGAAAAACAAACCCATTAGATCTTAAATACCTAAAATGAAAATCCCTAATTCTGAAGTGATAGAGGGATTTAAACCCTAGGGTGAAATTTTTCATTCACGTAAGCAAAACAAACCAAGGGTTTAAGGTAAGAATTTTTTTATTTTTTATTTTTTATTTTTTTTCTGAATGTAGGGTTTTGAGTGAATCAACATACCCTTCAATTTTTGATTTTCTTAATATTTCCGTTGTTCCAAAGTATTCTTCTGCTCCACAGTGCTTCTCAGTATGTCTCTCTTCCAAATACGTTTCCTGTAAATTTTGGCAAAATAATGAAAATATTGAATACCTTCTTAATATTAAAAACACTTTATGAAAAGGGTTTAGCGTGAATCACCACACCCTTCAAATTCTCGTAATTTGAATAATATTGTGGTTCCAAAGTATTCTTCTCCTCAATGTTCCTCCATATGTCTCTCTTGCAAGTCCTTCCTTTGTAAAATTTTGGAAAATAATGAAATAGTGAATAGCTTTTTAGTATTTAAATGACTTTATGAAATTCAATTCACGCTCTTTTTTTAATTGTTTAAAAGAATCACGCTTTTTTTTATAAATTTTTCAGCACGATGATGCATTTATGTAAGACGCACCGGTGTGACCATATTACATTACACACCGATGTGTCCATATTATTTGACGCACCAAAGACATATAATTGTTTTTTATTAGAAAAATCTAGAAACACGGCGTGGTTGATTTTTCAACACACCGATGCTTATTGTTAATATGTGCATCAATGCATTTTGGGTTTATAAACACACCCGTATGCATTTAAAGTTATTTGAACTTTTATTTGCACATAAAATAATATATTCATTTCAAATTATATTTTATGATGAACTCACATGACTTGTAATACTTCGTTATACATTTTACGTTTTATGTCACCTTATTCTAAAAAATGATTTCAAAACTATATTCAAACTCAGATTGTGGTATGGTCCTCGAAACTTATTTTAGATATGTACAAGAAAATTTATTGCTAATTTTTCTAAAATGCAGGGAGAAAATCTTATTATTATATGATCCAATGGCCAATTCTTCAAACTCAATCCCATTCCATATTGTTCAAATTCCATCGCAGAGTTCTCCCTTTCCATCTCCAGTATGTTTAACTTATTTGATATATGTTTCGATTATCTCATTGATTTTTTTTTTATCCATGTCAATCTGAATAAAAATGTATCCAAATTTGCAGGATCTTGATTTAGAATCGAGTTCAAATGTGGAAAATATTCCAGTACCGGTTCAAAAATGTCAGAAGGTCTTATTAGGATTAACATACCGCAAACAATTGGTAGATGAAAATGGGCATCCGCTTTATCCTTCCAATTGTGACATTCCATATTCTAGCCACAATCATTGGTCGACGATGGTAATAATTGTTTGGTATAATGTAATTTGAACAAAAACATTATTGAATTGTGATTACTAATATCATCGATGTACTAATGTTCAATATTTTTGAAATTAGGATTATTTTGATGATGAGAGACCTACCAACCATATTTCGTTGCACCCCAAAACAATGTCAACCAGAGAGAACAATGCAATGAGAACACAACTCAGAGAGGAAGTGTACCAAGAATGGTTGAATCAACCACCTATTCAATTCCCACTATGTCCAGATTCACCAATTAGGAATGACTACAAAAATAGTAGTTCTTTAGAAGTTGGCAATGGAGACAATCAAAAAGAGGTTGGTATGGATGATTACTTACAAGATATGACTTCCATGGAGACAATGTTGTTAAACACATTCCAAGACGATGAGCTAGGGGATGATGCTCATATCAATGATACCATTTTTGAAAGCCTAAAATCTGCTTCCACCACCCCTCTCTTTGGACCTAGTGCTCGGTCAAAGTATACCTAGCTTGGGACAACAATGTTAATTTACAATGTTAAAACAAAGCTTGGCATGTCAAACACATGTTTCTCGGCAATATTTAGGTAATTGAATAGCAAGTGCCATATATTAATTTTGTGAAATCTTGTCACATTACAATAAACGTTAGAAATGGTTTCTTTTATAAATGTTAAACGACCTTGTACATTAATTCTATTTCCCACTAACTGCAGAATATTCAAAGATAAGGTTCTTTTTAGTGATAATGTTTTTCCCGGTAGCTGCGAAGAGGAAAAACAATTGTTGAAAATGTTGGGTGTTGAGTATATATCATATCATGCATGTTTGAATGATTGTATTCTGTATAGAGGAGAATATGTAGACAAAGAGTTATGTTCGAAATGTGGGAATGAAAGGTACCATAAATCAAATAAAAATGGTAAATCGCATGGTCCTCCTCATAATATATTGAGGCACATGCCTATAATCCCAAGGATTCAAAGGCTCTTTCATTGCAAAGAATTAGGTATGTTGCAGGGATGGCATGCCTCACACAGAAGTGAGTCGAGAGTTATGAAAATCCCAACAGATTTAATAGCCATGAAGAATATAGAGAACAACTGGCCAGAAAAATTCAAGGATGAAGTACGAAGTCTACGAATCAGCATAGCAATGGATGGCGTGAACCCATATTCCCTCCAAAACACCAACTGTTATATTTGTCCTATAGTAGTGATCAATAACAATATTCTCCCATGGTTTTCTGTGAAGAATGAACATATTATGTTGGCTCTTATAGTCCCTAGTAGAAGACAAGTGAAGAAAATGGATGTCTACCTACAACCATTGGTAGATGAATTGAAGGAATTATGGGAAGGGATACATGTATACGATGTATCAAGACCCATCTCAATAGAGAGGAGTTTTATGTTGTATGGCATATGTGCTTACACCACACATGATTATCCAGGCTTCGGAGTTTTATCTGGTAATTAACATGTTTATTGATTTGTTTATATACGTAACAATATTTATTTTCATATTTTATTCATTGTGATTGACATTCTATTCCTAAACACTAACGTGTTATGTATACAATAATTTTGCAGGTCTTGTAACTAAAGGCTATCATGGATGTAAATGTTGTGGACCTTCTCTGAAGGCTAGGTTTTCCAACCACCTATGAAATCTAGTGCATGACTTCTTAAGGGTATTCCTCCTAGAAGAACACCCTTATAGAAGATCAACATCCTCTTTCAATGGTAAAACCAAGAGAACCCAAATGCCTACAATAATGACACCAACATAATGACTTAGACCATATGAGAGATAGAAGGAGAGGGAGATTACATAAATGTTTGATTCAAATAGGGAACCTATGTTCGATGATCCATAATTCTTCGAAACCTATGTTGATAAATTTCCCATTGGGATGAAAAGGAAATCTATCTTTTATGAGCTCCCCTATTGGGAGAATCTTAAGATTTCCCACTTACTAGATCCCATGCATATGTTTAAAAATGTTTTATCTTCTTTATGGAGGCACATATCATTGAAATAAAGTGACACATTGGCTAGGAGGAGACATCTTATTTCTTCAAAAACTAAAAAGAAACATTGTCCAAGACAAGAAAGTAGAGGAGAGGCTGGTCCCTCTTGGTCTTTAAAAGAAGGTGATGTCCCATGGATTTTGATGAAAGAATATATTTCTTTGGCAAAGGAAGTTATATTGGGTTTGAAGGTGCCTTATTTATATGGGTCTTCCCTACGACGTTGCTTCACTATGCACCAAACCATTTGTCGGGGTTGATATCACATGACCATTTGAACCTTCTAAAGGTACGACGTATGTCAAAAATATGATTTTATTATTTTTAATTTTTATTTGTATGCCATGGGATAAAACATAACTAATTTTTTATGTGTTTACTTTGTAGTTTCATTATCCTCTACTTGTGCGTGGGTGTGTGAACCATGACTTCTCCCATGACCTAAGGCATGTCATATCTAAATTATCTGCATTTGTACGTTGCATCACATCAAAGTAGATTCATATGGCTAGCATTACACGGTGGCGTCAAGAGATAACTAAGATTTTTTGTATGCTTGAGAAGGAATTACCGCCGAGTTTCATGGATTTGTGAATTCATATTCTAATTCACCTAGTAGATGAGGTTGAATTATTCGGGGTGGTCTCCTGTGGTTGGATTTTTTTTAGAGAGGTACATGAAGAAATTGAAAGGATTTGTTCGTCAAAGGGAAAAACCTGAGGGGTCTATGGCAGAGGGGTAAATATAATATTAGTTTTTTTACTATGCCAATGTGTACATCAAGCATATCGACAACACACCAGGTGCAATGATTTGGGACGATGAAAGGGATGAAGACAAAATAGAAGGGGATATTCTCTAAATAAATGGAAAAAGGCGCTTGATAAATAGTAAGTAACTTATCGTTTGTCAAATTTCTACACAGTAACTATTCACATTGAACTTCATAATGTATATTTTCATGATCTCATATGTACTATATGTTGGTTTGATTTCATGAATACATTAGCGAATTCAGAAATTGATGCCATAAATAAATTCATTCTTTAAAATTCGGAGGCAACACATTCATGGGTTGCATTGTACAAACAAAAGAGGAGGAAATGGGAAAGTGTCAGGAAATAATTTAGATGGTTGAATGGTAGAAGCATGCCTTATCCTAATCATTTAAAAGAAAATATACCAATGATATGCCCCAATAGTTAGGTTGTTGACCAAGTCACAGAGAAATATGGTGCATCTGGTTGTTACCCGCATGGAGAAGAGGATGCACTAAACATAGGGATTGGTTGCAACAACCCGATAATAATATTTTTGTGTACATAATTTTTAACTTCATAATGCACATTTGAATTGTAAGTACATCTATATTATTTTATATTTTAATGGTCAAGTTATTATACACATATTGACACTATGATTTGCTCATTTTTATAGGTGCATTTGTTCCCATCTATGTGGGCATATGGACATAATTTTCACACAGAGGATGTCGATTATGGGAAAATGACACAAGACTGTGGACTAGAAGTCAAGTTCGACCAATATAGTTGTTCTAGCCACCACAATAAAAAACCATACAGGGGAAGTTAGGTTACATCGAAAATATACAAGAGATCATTCGAGTGGACTTCTCTTCTTTACAATGTGTTATTTTTAGGTGCAAGTGGTGGGACACCTTTGATCGGAATAATGTAAAGGAAGATCATGATAGTGGGATGATATGTATCAACTCTAAAAAGATGTGGGATGAAGATAACGAGTCTTATGTTTTCCCAAAACACTGCAACCAAGTGTGCTTTTACCTAGATGTGTTGGATAGGGATTGGTGGTTTGTATTAAGACACGACCATAGATCAAAACATATTTTTGAGAACAATAGTGTTATTATGCCAAGCGAGGAAGATAATGAGGGTGATGACAACATAGAGTGATATGTACATGTTTTATTTCATCTTTAATACTGTTGTTGTATATTTTTGTTATATTCTTTATTTCACTAATTATATTGGTTTTTATTCATCTTTCGACAGAGGAAATGTTAAGTTAATTATAACAAATCTTTGAACAATTTTAGTTGGTTAATAGTCAGTTTGATGCGTAATGTGTTTGTATTTTAAATAATTTGTGATTGCATGGAACATTTTTTATTTGACCATATTTATATGTCGTTGCATATATTTAAAAATGTTTCAGCTTCTTTAAGTATTTCAATTTGTGAAATCCTGAAAAAAGTTAAATGTTCAGTTGAAATTTTAATGGGCTATGAAATTCTACTTTTTATGTTGATATAATTAGAGGTAATGATATGGTTGATATGCATGTTTAATAGTAAAACATTTTTGAGGATATGTTAACATGATGATTCAAAAACTGAGTTTATGTTCATTTATTTTGTAGATTTAAAAGTAAGATTAACAAAAAATGTGGTTTATGATTAAAATATTAAATTTATAACATGATTTTGTGATAATTTGGTTTTTAACTAAAATAGTGTTTGTTAGCTTACATAATTTTATCATTTATTTTGAAAATATTTATAAAAATATGCCCCAAATGTTGAGTAAAACCACAATTAATGAAGTAATATTTTAAAATTTGATAACAATCAACTTACGAAATAATGACAAAAATGACAATAGGAATATTTGCATCCATAAAATTTTAAAGCCAACAAAATTCTTATCACTGGAGATCATAATTTTTTTATAATTAAATTTTTTAGTGTAGAAAAGTCTATTCAAAAAGAGTAATTAGTACAATGGAAAATAATATTTATTCATATGTAATTTGCTTTTTGAAAAAAAACAATTAGTTAGAATGAATATGTATAATGAACTATCTATGCAATTATAATTTCAACCATATTGAACTTTGTAATTTATAAAAATAAACATGATGATGATAACCATCTTATAACAAACATAAACAACATCTAAAATACACATTTATATTCGCTAGCTAGCATCATTTAATTATATATACCTATAGCACATATAAATATCATTAATTTGCTAGCACACATATCTAATAATTTAACGGGGCATCATCATTGTTATCACATCTAACAAAAGACAAGAATTTTCTAACATCATCATCACACACATCTAACAAGGATCATTTAACATACATATCTATCAAGCACATTTAACATCCAAAACTAACATGACCTAACAATATACACATCAACATCAACATATAATTTAAGTACATCATCAACATGGTCCATAGAAAACAAAACACCATATATATATATATATATATATATATATATTATGGACAAGTCAAATAACTGCTATAACATGTCTATTCAAGCCGATGGCATAATATGCATATCTATAACAGTAATGGAGGCCTGCTCTATAGTGGAAGATGATGGATGATGAATAGGTCCCGCCTGCTCATCTAGGTGAGGTGAAAGAGGAGGATGAGGAACCCATCTAGATTCTAGCCTGGTAGACATTAGTAGTGGATGTGGGATGGATTTTGAAATGAAAAAATGATTAAAGTTTCTAATATCTATGAAAAATGTAGTCATATTTAACCTAACCTAGATAGGATCATATTTTAGCCAATAAACACAAGATTAGTTATATATTCTTGTTAGTATTTCTAGAACATAAAGTTATTCAAGAAAAGAAAAAACACATAAGCATGAACATGAATGAAAATCATAGAAGTTTGTTATTACATTACTTTTCACAATATTACATTTACCACCCCAAACCAAACATCTCATAAGAGAAAACCAAGAACTATAATATTCATTGCAGAAAATTCATCAATAGAAAAATATAGTCTTATAGTGATATCAATAACAACATAAAAATGATCTTCTCACATAGGTTCTAGTTGCGAGACCTAGATCTCCGGATTAGGGTTTGGAGCCGAAACTGAGTGACCACACTCACGGGCCCGTGAGGGACATGATTTATAAGGAAGGGGGCCGAGTCGGTGCCTCCTACAGTGAAGCTACAACAAATGGAAGCAACAGAGAGGGGTTTAAGCGGCCGCCCTTTGAGCCGCCACCGGACCTGCGAGCAACACTCATCACGGAAGGGACCTTTAAGGACCGCGAAATGGATATCGACCTGGAACACCCAGCAGCCCTTGCTACAACATCGACTCCTTGGCTTCCTGGTAAGTGCATTCCTCAAGCACCGCAAGCTCCGAAGTACACAGTTAACTCTCCGAGGATGGAGGAGCAAAAACAGTACATGAGAGACCACACTCTTGTAGGGAAATTCTTAGGGTTATGGCCATCAGAAAGAGATTTAGTCAAATGGATACAGTACTGGTGGAAACCAAAAGGGCACTACGAATTACAGCTAGGCTCAAAGGGATTTTTTACAATCATACTGCACAATCTTGAGGACCGCACCCACATCTTTGATGGGGGACCATATTTTTTTAACTCAGTCGGGTTATTCTTAAGATTCTAGACTGAGAGATTCAGCCCGAAAAAAGAAGATTTTGCCCATGCTCCAGTGTGGATCTACTTGTACTCTCTTCCTCAAGAGTTCTGGTTGGAAGAGGTCCTAGCTGGTATAGGAAACACTATTGGAATCTATGTAAATTCCTCAGAGGCCAATAAATAGCGGCGATACACCTCGTATGCACGTATCTGTGTGTATTTGAATATAGCAAAACCACTTCCAGGAACCATCGTCCTTGAATACCAAGATGAAGATTGGATACAAACCATAGACTACGAACATATTCCCTTCCGATGCCGAAAGTGCCATGAACATGGGCACCTGTTCAGAGAATGCCCCCTCAATGCAGCTCCCAAAGAAGGAAACCCAGAATACGGAAAAGACAAGGATGGCTTCGCTCAACCAGGAGGGAAACGACGACAAGCTGGGCGACGACAACAAAACCAAGTAAGTAAAGATACCTCCACACGTAACAAATTTGCTATTTTACAGGATCAACCCGAGGACCCTGCAACCATCATCACTCCTAAGGAGTTGCCTGTGGATAAAACCTCCTCTTCTAAGGAACAGGAGGAAGATCGGCAACCACAAGGAAAGAAAGCCGACCAGGATCCACAATCCACAGCAGAGGACCCGAAAGATGTCTTGTACTTCGAGGATGGGGACACAGATATGGAAACCGAAGAGAAAGACCTGGTCGGGGTGGATTTGGAACACCTTGAACATGCCTATAGACAACAAAAACTCTATACCATACCCCGGGATCAATTGAGGAAGGTCCACAAGATCTTTATTAAATCCTCAGCCGACTCCTCAGCGCGATCCAGCAAGGTCTTAGGGATACAGGGCAGTCAAATGAAGAATCAGGGGAAAAAACAGAAAGACGACAAGAAACGAGGCAGGAAGTCTACAAACAAACTCATACAGGAAATAGGGCAGTTCATGGTTAACTCAGGGAAAATGTGCCTGATCTCAGACAGCTTCCCTCCCCTCCCCACTCCCCCATCATCATGAAGATAATCTCTTGGAACATTAGAGGCCTCAATGGACGTAGAAAACATAAGTTGCTATGAGATCTGATCTTTGTAGAGAAACCAGATGTATTATTACTTCAGGAAACAAAATGCTCAAATGAAGACATTAATAAGCTTCTCCCCTACTGCTGGAAGCGAGGGGAAGCTGTGTCAATAGCGGCTATAGGTACAGCTGGAGGACTAGCTGTTCTCTGGAACCCAGCCACAGTGAGGTTAGAAAACTTCACCACCACTAGATGGTCTATCACCACAGACTACAGACTCATAGGATCCAACAAACCGGGCCACATTACTAATGTATACGGCCCAGCCAACCCCCAGGAAAAACAAGCCTTCCTCAGAAGCCTGGATTATCTCTACAGCTTGCTCAGACACAAGAATTGGACCATAGGGGGCGATTACAATCTCATTCGAAACCTGGAAGAGAAAAGAGGGGGATCCAGGCACCTGGATCAAGACACCAATGACTTCAATAGCCTCATTGACAAACTTAATTTGCTCGACCTGGAACCCATCAATGACACCTTCACCTGGACCAATAGAAGAACATGATCTCACCAGATTGCTTGCAAACTTGATCGTTTTCTAATTTCTAACTCCCTCATGTTGGACGGTATAGCCATGGGGGAAAGTATACTAAATACTCATGGCTCGGATCATTGGCCCATCCAGATGCGGATAGAAGTACCGACGACACCAGGGAGAAAACTTTTTCGGTTCGAGCAATTTTGGCTCAACCATCCAGATTTCCAAGCCAAAATCCAGGACTGGTGGGAATAGGCAGAAGTTACACAGGGCTCCAAGATGTTCAAATTTTAGAAAAGGTTAAAAAATCTTAAGCAACTCATCAAAACCTGGAATAAGGACACCTTTGGCAACATATTCGACTCCCAATGACAACTGTCAGAGCAAATGGAGAAGATACAACATCAGATCTAGATGTGCGGCCTAACGGACGATTTGAAAGTCCAGGAAGCAGCAATTGCACAACAATTGGGTGCTAGGAAAGCACAAGAAGAGATACTATGGAGGCAGAAGTCACGCATCCAGTGGCTCAAGGAGGGGGAACGCAACACTAAGTTCTTCCACAGATCGGTCATGCAACGCCGCCACTCAAATAGAATCACACAATTAACCTCCGACACAGGTGAGCACATATTTGACCATGAAGACATGGCTGCAGCATTGACAGACTATTATAAGAACCTACTCACGAAGCCATCCATGAACAGATCGACAGCCATAGCCAAAATAATGCAACATGTGCCCTCCCTAGTCACCAAAGAGCAGAAATCGGCTCTACTACGGCCCATCACAATCGAGGAGGTGGATCAGGCGCTGCAAGACACTCCCAAGGGCAAAGCTCCTGGCCCGGATGATTTTACTAGCGATTTCTTCCACCACTGTTGGCCGATGATAAGAATGGAGGTCTGGGATATTATTGAGGACTCCCGTGCCACTGGACAAGTCCTTCAAGATCTTAACACTGCTTTCCTCACTCTCATACCCAAAGAAGGACAGGCTCATCATCTGAAACAGTTCAGACCCATTTCTCTTTGTAACGTCATCTATAAACTTCTGACAAAGGTAATAGCTCGCAGACTCAAACCCATCTTGCCTACCATCATCTCTCAGGAACAATCTGGATACATCGAGGGAAGACAAATCTTAGACAACGTTATCCTGTCTCATGAGGTAATTCATTCTCTTCAGA
This sequence comes from Picea engelmannii, assembly GCA_009831015.1. NCBI lineage: Eukaryota > Viridiplantae > Streptophyta > Pinopsida > Pinales > Pinaceae > Picea > Picea engelmannii. Next base: position 68,096 of record ML815381.1, read on the forward strand.
AAACCAAAATTCCAGGTATGCTACTAAAACTAGACCTCTCCAAGGCCTTTGACAAGATACGTTGGGTTTACATGAAGGAATTGCTCCTCGCTTTTGGCTTTGATAAACTCTGGGTGACTTGGATCCTGAACCTCACCTCCACTGCTTTCTTCTCCATCCTTGTCAATGGCGTCCCCTCTCGTCCCTTTACCCCTTCACGCGGAATTAGACAGGGAAACCCCCTTTCCCCCTTCCTTTTCATAATCATGGTAGAGGGCCTAAGTCGGAGTATTCAAGCGGCAGTAGAAAATGGCACTCTGGAAGGTCTATCGTTGCATGACATCTCCCCTCCTATTTCACATAGTCAATTCATGGATGACACACTCCTCATGGGTTCTCCAACGGTCAGAGAAGCAAACTCCATCCTCTAGCTCCTCCAGACTTTCTCGGACGCCTCAGGTCTTGACTGCAACAAGGACAAATCCTTCATCTTCTTCTTTAATATGCCCCCTCCGGTCCAGCGACATATCTCTGACCTCTTAGGTTTTCAAAGAATCTCCCTTCCGCCCAAATACCTGGGCATTCCTTTGATCGATAATGCCCTTCGAAACTCCTCATGGGAACAACTTATCTCTTCTTTTACCAAGAAGCTCTCCTCTTGGACCCTTAGATCTCTCAATATTCCTATCCAACTCACTCTTCTCCACGCTGTTCTTTAGGCCCTTCCCACCTATATCTTCTCGGTGCTGGCGGCTCCCACCTTCATACTGTCAACTATCAAAATCTTGCAGAGGAACTTCCTGTGGCAAGGTTTCAACACAGGGAAGAAAATAACGCTTGTCAGCTGGGACAAAATCTTCCGGCCCAAAGCGCAAGGAGGACTCGAACTGAGGGATCCTAGCATCATGAAAAAAATCCTAAGCGCTAAAATTTGGTGGAGGTGGCTTAAAAACCCAAGGGATCTATGGTAACGACTTTGGAGGAAGAAATATGCGCCCGAGGTAGCAGAAACAAACCTCATACGCTGGAATGGGGACACACCGGGGTCCTTAATCTGGGCAGCTGCCAAGCAAAACAGACACCTCATCACCCAGCACACCTTCTGGGAAATCAATAACGGGAAAACGACCTTATTCTGGAAAGATTCCTGGCAGCAATGGCCCACTCTGGACCAGGAGGAGTGGGCCGAGAAAATTTGCGCTCCATCCATGCAAGAGGGTCTGACAATAGTGGTGGATTACTGGAGGGATGACCCACAAGATACCGCTTGGCGGCATTGGCTTGTTGACAAGCAGGGCTTGAACCTAAGCGGCCAAGTGGACTTGGGACCCTATCAGACGGAGATGCTCAAACAGAAAATTTCCAAGCTCACAGGGGAGGATATCCTTCGATGGGGACATAGACCAAGAGGCACCTACAACACAAGCGAAGCTTATCACCTAAAGGTCCAACCGAACCTGGAACCTGCAGGGATGATTTGGCAAAAGATATGGAACCTCAGACATTGGCCCAAAATCACTCTCTTTCTTTGGCTGGTGGTCCATTAAAGCATCCTCACCTGGGACAATCTCTCTAAGAGAGTCTTTGTGGGACCCTCAGTGTGCATACTATGTGGGGCGGCAGCCGAAACCATGAATCACCTCCTCACCTCTTGCCCATACACGACACAAATATAGGACCAAACTGCGCTCATCATGCACACCTCGGACTATGTTTGAGACAACATTGCAGACACCATCGCCGCTTGGAGGGACTAGCCGTTTCATTCTCCCCTCCTGAATCGTATCTGGAAATTGATACCTGACTTCATCCTTTGGCAGGTTTGGAAGGAGAGGAATCGCAGGCTCTTCAGGAACACCTTCTTCCCTTGGAAACAATGCTGGACTAGCTGCCGACGTAACATTATGGAAACTCTCCAACTCCACCCTTGGACAGAAAAATATCTAACCAACAACCCCTCTGAAACCCTAATCTTGAATCTTTGGCTTCCTCTCCCTCTCCCTCTCCCCCCTCCTTCCTTCCCCACTCTTTCCCCAACCCCCAGTCCCTCCTCTTGGTCAGCCCCGCCGACAGACTTCATCAAACTCAATTTCGACGGAGCCTCCAAAGGCAACCCAGGAGCTACGGGGTACGGAGCGGTCTTTCATAATCATTATGGGTGCATTATTCTTATCAGTGCAGGCTCCTTAGGTTATACCACGAACAATGTGGCAGAACTCTGGGCACTCATACGGGGGATGCAACTTGCCAAGGATCACAACTTCAATCAACTCATGGTAGAAGGCGACTCCCAGATCCTCATCAACCTCCTTGGCCGGCTCTTAAATGGAGCTGATCCTGACAAAATCTCTCCAAGTTGGCGACTCTCGCATGGGCTAAAAACCATAGCAGAGTTACTGCGTTCCAATCAGGTAGTCATACCTGCTCATGTTAGAAGGAAAGCAAATCAGGTGGCAGACTACTTGGCGAATACAGGGGTGAACTGGGAGGGACCGGAAATCCTCTGCAACACTTCTCTAGCTCCGGAGCATCCCATTCTCCATCAGTGCATCCGTAAATAAGTGGAAGTGGACAACCACCCGGATGGGGTGATGGAGCCAGACACCTGGCACATAGAGGAGGAAAGGGGAGGCCAGCGGTGCACGGAGCCATGTGCTCGGCTCGTGCCCACTGCAGCCATCACCCCCATGCATTAAATCGAATTAAACGTCGATGGGAGGGGCATTAAACCGAGCTCCCTCGACCACCTTAACGCAGAGTGCAATGCCTCGTTTCATTTGTGTTTTCGCCCGACAATATGTGTTTGGTTATGCTGGTTTGTTCATGGTGCTTCGGCCCCTTCAGCTGCTCCCCGTCCTCAACCTCGTCTCTGCAGACCTCCCACATCCGTCGGGCCTCACCATGCCGCGACAGAGACTACGACCTCGCAGGGTCTCTCCCTGGCATCCTTGGAGACCCCGCACATCTTCTTCACCCTCTGGTTCATCTCCCACCTCGGCTTCATCACTCCGACCCCCTGCCCCCCCCCGCCTTTGACTATCTGGCCATCATTGACACCACCCTGAACTCTTCATGGCGATATCCTTCTTGGCTTGGACCATCCTCCTTCAGGCACTCCTCTCCTCCTCCTGCACCGGATGTGGCCTCAGTGAAATCGTCCTTTGGAAGGACTGGCCACGGTCGACCCAAGAACAAAAAGAGGATGCAATCCTCCAACCTGTCGCACGAAAGCCTCTCTGTTTTGCATGATTTGGTCTTTGAACTCCGGGAAGGAGTGGACGACCTTCAGTTTCATGTTCAGCAGATGGAAGGGAGGCTGTTAGTTCTTCTTCAGCTTCTTTCAAACCACCCCGAAGCCTCTCCTGAGGAATCCAGCGACGCACCTCTCACTGCAAGTGATCACGCGAGAAACCATCAGCAGGAAGCCGCAGAGGGGAACCAGTTTCCTGACGTGAAGGCGTTCGAGTTAGCTCTCATGGACACTGTCGAGTAGGAGAAAACACCGGCGAGCAAAGAAGAAATTGTCAAGGGCGGGGTTCAGTTGGCAATCAAGGAGATGATAGGCACCAGTTCGCAGGCGTACACCCCGACGGCAGGTGCCAAAATGGCTGCTTACGAGGACAAGTGCACCGAAGCCACGGACATGCAGTGGGCGACCAGCGAGACACCTGTCATCAAGGAGCCCTGGCCAGGCCTTTTTCCAGAGTATGTGCCAGATTACACACCACTTGTATGACCCCTCTAGGGGGATGTTTCCTACTTTTACTTTTACTCTAGTGACCTTCATGGTAGCTAAATTGTCTGTTTATACTAGGAATGATAGAAGCTTTGATACTCGAATTTCCCGGTTGGCTGAACTAGTTTCTCCTTCTGAAGAAGTTCAGTAATTACAACTGGTTGGCTTTAGTTTTTGTACTCTTGTTTTGGTTCCTAGAAGGTTTTTTATATATAAAATACTTACTTACAAAAAAAAAAAAAAATAACAACATAAAAACTAGAAAATATTTTCAGCATACATAGTACTGGACATCGGTGCTCCTCCTAACAAATTGTCCCTGATGGCTTCTTTTCTTTAAAATTTCTCAAAGAGTGTACAAACTATAACAAACAAAAAACCTCTTCTACAACAAGTCGACTGGATTTTAAAACCTTCAGTCTATAACTTCTTTGTGTCTTCTTGGATTCCTTTTGGTAGTTATAGAATTTTCAACTTCTCTGCTTGTTTCTTTCTAAAGAATATTCTAAATTACAACTCATCGTTCACTATGGTCATAGTCGACCATGTGTTTTGTCTTGTACGTAGGAAACCCACACCTCATGTTGTGAAGATATTCCTAGTATGCAACTAAAAAGAAATTTCTCAAAGGAAACTTCACAAGACACTAGTTCTTTTGCCATGGGCCCCATTCCTCTTTTTAGTGTGCTAAGGAAACAATTAATTAAGTTAATTTCTTTGGAAATGATAGAAATATATTCCTTTTGGACCTCCTTGGAAATATCTAGAGTCATCCCAATTATGATTCCCTTATTTCTAATAATTTCTTCTAGATTGGTTAAGACATATGTAATGGGCCTTGGTGCACCCATGTCTTCAAGTGATGGAAGGTGACATCTTCCATTTACTTTTTCCACAGTAAGATGTAAACATTTGCAACTATTTACAAAAGTGGTGATGTCCTTCTCTAGTGATGTGTAACATACCCACTATAATCCCCATTTTAATTAATGCATAATGTAGATATGAATATGGCTATGGCAAAGCGATGTAATATGCGAATTGTATTTTATGATTTTCATAAATATAATGTGATACCAGCTCCTCATATTATGGATAGAGATGGGGGATGATTAATCCACAAGAGAGGGGGAATTTCCAGAACAACTAAAATTTTAGGGGATAAATTTCTCCCATAGGATAATTTTCCACGTTTTTTCCAAAAAATGATTCTTCATTCTAAAAATCATTCGCCCAAAATCTACAGGATAAAATTATTTATTTTACCTTAAAAATTGCCAAAATTTTATAAAAAAACTATATAAAATCCTTATAAATTTGAATACTTTTACAAAAATATCTTCAATCATTTTATAGTTGGCTTATCAAGGACTAGTAACATTCGACAAGTTTTCTACATTTCAAAATAAATTTCTATCCTTAAAATTATCCCTGGACTAGGAGTGTCTAAGAGGGGTCCAAGGAGGAAATTAATTGTGGGTATTAATCCAAACCAAGATTTCTAAATTTTATTAACATTGGAACAACCTTCTATTTTATGGTTGAGTGTATGAGAGCCCAATCATTGAATACCTTTAGGGGGGTGGGTGTATAAGTCACATCCCATAGTTATTGGAAACATGGGGCTGAAGTACAATCAACGTTAGGCAGAATGAGAAGTAAACTATCTTGGGAAAATAGAGAAAATTCGTATGGGGCATAAAAGGAAGTTTTTAGACATTCAGTTTTGCATGAACAACAAGAAGGGAGCAAGAAAAAGAGCATTGGAGCTAGATCAAGAAAACTGGGAAAATTCTAGAGCATGCTAAAGAAGTTTTGGAGCACTTTGGAGCTAAATATTGAAGAGCCAGGTTGTCAGGCCTGAAAAGTGAAGTCTTGAGTGGGTTGCACTATAACAACAAGGGTTGTTGTTGTTTTCCTAGCAATGAGTTCACTTTAGTTCCCAACAAAGAGATTCATGGTTACTTGTGCCAGAGAGGCCTTGATAAATGAATGGGACACCCGAGGGGCTGAGAGAAGTGNGGTGAATCAGTATGAGTACTTTATACCACTTTTAACCACAATATATATTATTTCACTTTATCAACATGGTTCAATGGTTTATCAACAATGTATCATCTATGATTTCATTCAATATATCATGAAAATATAATCATAAGAAACATCACATAAAATACACAGTACACTAGTATTTATGTGGAAACCCAAATGGGAGAAAACCACATAATGTTTTCTTATATATATCAAGAATTCATTCATAGGAAGAACCAACGTAGAAATTCTCTAGATGTATATGGAAGGAGGCTACAACTCCCTATTCTCAGGCTCCAACCTGAAGGAAGGTACAATTCCCTGAATTCTTTGGCTCCAACCAGAACGAGTCTACAACCCCCTGAACCCCCTAGGTTCTCTGGATCCAACCAAAAGGTGGCTAGAACCACCTAGTTCTCAAGCTTCAACTTGAAGGAAACTCCAACTCCCTAATTCTCGGGTTCCAACCAGAAGGAGGCTACAACCCCCTTTCCTTGACCCATCCTGTCACCCTGAAATATAAGTGTAGACCAAACTTCCACCACCACAATCACTTCCACTTTCAACCTGTCACTATATCCAACATGTCACATCAACTTGTCACTGCATCCAACCTGTCATTGTCATTGATACTCAACCAGATCCTCTCACATGGATGATATACCAAGGACACCTCTCAACTAGATGTCCACAATTACCAACACATGCCTATACCAAGCATGTACCAATATCACCAACATACCATCACAAGGTATGTGCCTCAACCATGTACTAAACCATCAACTTGTACCATACCAAACATCAACCATGTGTAACTTGTATCATATACCAAACCATCAATCATATGTAGATATGTACCATATCATCAATGAATTATCTCAAAGAACCAATGCATACCCCTAATGCATATGCCACCATATAACATGAATATGTCTCAACCATATAAAATCAACTCAAATATAATAACTATAAGAACAATGCCATATGTTGAACCAGATATAAGAGTGCTCCTCACTCATCCAAGAAACCAATATATACCATATCCAGATACCAAACCAACCATACCAAGTATGACTCAAGCATACACCATATCATGATAAGAAGTAACCATCAAAATAAATATACAACCATACCAATACCTCTGTAATTGACCTGTAAATTTGAGATGCTGACCTATACTCAAACCTTCATTAGTTTTTCACAGATACATGACCTTCTAGTTAAAGTTCAGATAATGTTTACAATGTGGTTGTTAGATTTTTCTAGGAAAAAGTGTGAGGATATTTCATGTAATTTCGTTGAATTTGAGTTCAGGGGTTAAATTCCCCAATGTTAATCTCTAAATGTGCATATTTGGACTAATTTTAGACGGTACCGAGCAACCCATGGTGAAATTAGGAAAAATTGGGCAAAATCCCCAATTTCTATAGAGAAATTCGATGAGGAATTCGACATAAGAAGTCAAAGTTTGGGTGCAAAGGTTGATTCGACTCACACTGGGCCTAAATTATCCATTAGCAAGCTTAATTTTGGGTTCCATGACAACCTTCGAAAAATTCCAAAATTATTCATTTTCAGAAGAATTGGAAAATTTGAATAATTTTCCTACCATGACATTATCATGACGTGGAAGCCACGTGGTGGTGCTGTGGACTACCACGATGGAATGTGTAGAGTGGAATCTTACGGACTAGTGGCAAGTGACATGGGAGCCACATGATAATGGTGGTATATCCACTACTATAAACCACTGTCACATGGGAAGCATAGCGGTTTTGGGCCAGGACCTTGTAACATGAGACACCATTAGGATCATGACACATAGCAAGAAGATTGGATTGTCGCACCACAAGGGCATGTTAACACTCAAAATTTTGGGATGTGTCATGGAATATCCACTATATATCTCATCCAATATCCACCATCACACCCTGAGGGGATTTTAACACTCACACTTTTGGGATGCATCATGGCATCTCCACCGTAGATCTCGTCCAATCTCCACTGTCGGATCTGGGAGACATGTAAGTTCGCGCATTAAGGTGAATGTGAGGAATGGGACCCACCCATCCCCATGAACAATGAAGGGGTTCCACATGGAGTCTTTTATTTATGGTGGGACCCTTTTACCATCTTGGGGCAGAGGTGTGCAAACTGGGCAGGTGGGGACCGTAAAATATAAATATTTTATTAAATTCTAAGTCTACCATAAGAGAAAGAGGAGAAAGAGATAGAGAAGGTTGATGAGGTAGGTCAAGCAGGCTAGGAGAGTGACATGGAATCACCTCTGGGTTCCATGTGGACCCACAATGCCACATCATCATCCACATCAACAAACATGCCACATAGAAAAAATTGTCCTATAGTCTAAAAAAATGTTTGGAGCCAAAATATTATTTTGGCGATAAATGGATCAAATTACGTAAGATTGAGATGAAAATTCTACATTTTTTCTGCAATGAGGAGATGTACAAAATGTCAGGTAGGGCCACTACTCCTTTATGTTTTTGTTTGTTAGAATTGAAAAATAGTGTGTTTTAAAGATCTCGGTCTAGATCATTAGAATGGATCTAGATTAAGTTGAAATTCTTGGAGAGAGTCAAGAAAGAAGACATGGAAACAATCCATGATGGAATTGAATAAATTTTAAGGGGTTTGGAATGGGGATGCTGAAATAGGTCAAAATTTACTATTCTAGGCCACTTTTTTGGGATTTTTGGGATTTTCTGAGGAAAGAGTCACCAGATGGAAAATCTAGAACACATTATTTACTGGACATTTTTTATACTCTCAAATCCAAAAAAAATTGGTGTAGTGAAGTTTTTCCATAAGTGCACAATTTAGGGAAAATGGGTGAAAAAGGACAAAGATGTCATTTCCAGATTGTTGTAGTTTTTTACTAGAGCATCATATTGATAATCTGAGATTTTTTATGAATTTCCTGTCATCATTTTTATCTATGTCTGATTTAAAATTTTCTTTGTTTCCTAGAAAATTTACTTCTACAAGGGGCAGAAGTTGGTATCTAGAATTATTTTCACCAGAATGAAAAGTGTACAAAAGGGGTAAATAAACAATATTCAAATAACTATAACGCTCTACTCAAAGCTAATAATTGATCAAGAAAGTAGTCATTGGAAAGATATTGGAGAGGAGAATACATCTATGAACCCATAAAATTTATTTGGATAGTATAAGTTACAATTAACTTAGACAAGATGATTGGTGGCATTAAAGAGCAAAAAAGCTTATTTATTCTTTTCTAGAGTTGTGTATATCTATATTTTTGTCTAACATAGATTTATTTGCATGCACACTTTCTTGTATAATTTAGAGGTATAGAAAGGAAGTTTGGTTCCTATATGAGAACCACATACACAGAATATGACCAAGGGTTATATAGTTAATAAGAGGAATTCATAGGGCTACATGTTGGCATGTGAAAATATGAGACAGATTCTAATGGAAGAAAAAACAAGAAGGATCTTGTAACTATTAGAAGATTGCAGAGATAAGTGTGGAGTTGTAGGGTATATAATGAAAAGATTATGAAATACTAGGAAGAGGTACTACATAGCTTAAACATGTTGCAGAGGGAAGCCAATAAAGACTCGGGCACAAAGCAAGTAGCTAGTGCTAGACAAGTGACAACATCCAGATCCCATAGAAAAAGGGGTGAACATGGGAATGAAAAGTAGTCAAAGAGAATGAACATGATCCATCATTATTCGGTGTGATACACTATGGGAGCTCAATCAATTTCATGTATAGAGAGAAACCTAAGTGTGTCCCTTGTGAGGATACAAAGGAGAAGGCTTGAGGGAGACATATTGCAAGGTGAATTCAGGAAAATCAAGCCACCAAATTTCAATGGTGAGCATAGGAAGGGAAAAGAGGCCGAGACTTGGCTATTGGAAATGAAGAAATATTTCTAGCTGCATTATTATCCCTCCAGGGTAGAAACAATAATTGCAGCCTACCACTTGCAAGGAAAAGCAACCATGTGGTGGGATTAGCTTAAGAAAGAAAAACACATTTATGAGAGGAAGGTCTCATGGAGGAAGTTGAAAGGATACTTCCAATAGAAATATTTGTTTGATCATTACTACGAAATATTTCTTTGAACTCAAATTGGGAAGCATGATAATGGATGACTATGAGAAGAGGTTCTTTGAATTACTGAATCATGTGGACTTCATAAAGGATGAAAAGGTCAAAATTCAAAAGTTTATAAGTGGGTTACCCTATTTATACAGTGACAAGATACAATATGATAACCCAAAAGACTTGGAGGAGACCATAAGAAGAGAAAATAATCCTTTTTAGTAGAGAAGAGAGAGGCCAATCTTCTAAAAATATTGGAATGACAAGATGAAGGGTAAAAATGATCAAAGGAAGAAATATTTTAATACACCATTTTTCAAGAACAACTCACGATAAAATCAACAAGGAAAGTCAACCCAAAATGAGAGCAAGACAACATATTCATTTGGGAAAAGGCCAAGGAAACAATATATGCAATGTTGGGGATGTGAGGGAAATCACTCATATAGGGACTTCCCTCACAAAGGTGAAAGAATGAAGACTGTCCATAACATTCAGGAGGTTGAAATAGTTGAAGACATGAGAGGAAGCATGCCAAAGATTTATGCATATTTAAAAAACAAGAAAGAAAAGTATCAATCCCCCAGGATTGAAGTGGAAGGTAAGATTGATAAACATCCCATAGCAATTTTAATTGATTATGGATCTAGCCATAATTACATAAACTTTAACATTGTTGAAATATTTCACTTACAAAGGAGTAATCTTAAGAAATATTGGTTAGTTTAGGTAGCCACGGGGGATAAGAGAAAGATCAATGAGTTGGTTAAATATTGTCCAATAGACATGAATGGACTCAACACAAAGGTAGATGTGAACATTATACCATTGGGTTTATATGACTGTCTAATTAGAATGGATTGGTTGGAAAATTACCATGCTATCCTATACTGTTAAAAAAAGACAATAACTTGTCTTGATGAGGTAGGTGACAAGGAAAGATTCAAGGAATTCTCAGAGATATGGTTGTTACAAAATTTTTATCCATGTAGCTGAAAAAGAGTTTCAGGAAGTGATGCCAATTGTTTTCAGCCCATATGGAAGAGGCAATGAGAGATAAAGTGGCAAGTATTGAAGACCATCCAATACTAAAATATTTTGAATATTTTTTTAGGGAAATCCCAAGATTTCCACCAAAGAGAAAAAATTATTTAAATATTGATTTGGTGCCAGGAGTCCCCCCAATGTCCAAGACACTTTATAGAATGGGCACACTAGAATTAAAAGAGTTGCAACTGCAATTTAAAGAGTTATTAAATAAAGGGTATATACGCCCAAGTGTGTCACCTTGGGGAGCCCAATTTATTTTTGTAAAGAAGAAGGATGGAACCTTAAGGTTAGTTAATGATTTGAGATAGCTGAATAAGGTCACCACGAAGAACAAATATCATTTTCCAAGGATTGATGATCTTTTTTATCAGTTGAAAGGTGAAAGGATATTTTCCAATATTGAATTGAGATCAGGTTATCATCAAGTGAGGATCAAGGAAGAGGAAATCAACAAGACATCATTTAGGACAAGATATGGGAATTATGAATTTATAGTAGTGTCATTTGGACTAAGAAATGGCCCAACAATTTTCACGTGCCTAGTGAATGGAATGTTCAGGGAGTACTTGCAAAAGTTTGTAATTTTTTTTCGGATGATATTCTAATATACTCCAAGATAGAAGAATATCATGAGTAGCATTTAAGAATGGTGCTGCAAGTTTTGAGAGAGCACAAGTTGTGTACCAAGCTAAGTGAGTGTGTATTTTTATCATAAGAGGATTCACTTCTTGGGGCATATTGTTTCAATATATGGGAAAGTAATTGATATTGATAAAATAGAGGCCATTAGAGGATTTCCAGTGCCAATAAATGTGATAGAGGTCAAATCATTCATGGGTCATGTAGGTTATTACCGAAGATTGAAATACCAATCACTTCTTTACAAAATAAGGGAGTGAAGTTTGAATGGAATCCCAAATGTGAAGAAAATTTTCAGTAGTTGAAAGTTATTTTAACAAGTGCACAAATATTAAATATTGCAGATACAAAATAATATTTGTGGTGTGCACTGATGCATGCAAGGAAGGGATCGGTAGATTCCTCAGTCAAAGGGATCATGTAGTATGCTATGAGTCCCAAAATTTAAAGGAGCATGAGAGGAATTATGCTACACGTGAATTAGAATTATTATCCATTGTACATGCATTAAAAATCTAGAGACATTACCTCACATGGGGAATATTTGAGTTAAGGACAAACCACTGTGGTCTAAAGAATTTATTTGGAAAGCCAACATTAAATGCCATACAAACTAGATGCCTGGAATTTCTGAGTTATGAATTTGAAATTAAATATATTAAAGGAAGGGAAAATTAGGTGGTTGATGCACTCAACAGAAGAGCTCATGAAACACATTTCATCCATCAGCACGTTCAACATAGATTTATAAGATAGAATTTTAGAGGCTTCCAATTCAGATCAACAATATTTAAAAATAAAATAAACATTACAGCAAGGCATTTTAGAACAAGAATTTAATTATTATGAGTTGAAAGAGGATGGAATCCTCATGTACAAAGGAAAAATATATATGTGCCAACTTCAGGAGAGATGAAAAATATAGTGTTGAGGGAAATGCACAATGTGCCATATGTTGGTCACTCGAGATATCAAAAGATAATCAAAGATGTAAGAAGAAAATACTTTTGGACATGAATGAAGAAAGAAGTGGCTAATTATATTGCTATATGCCTATAATTCCAATAGGTGAAAACATAGAATGCACATCCAATAGGGGGGCTACAACCATTGCCCATTCCTGAGTAGAAATGGGAAGTGGTCACAATTGATTTAATTACAAAGCTTCCCAAAATAGTGAAGCAACCTGATTCCATCATGGCAGGGGTGGAAAAATTAACAAAAGTTGGACTTTTTATTCCGATGAAGACAACACACAAGGAAAACATATTGTTGAGATCTACATGAAATAAGTTTCCAAGCTACATGGAGTTATTAAGGAAATAGTTTCATACAGGGTTCCAAAGTTTACCTCTAATTTTTTGAAAGGGTTATTCAAAGGCTTTAGGAAAAATTTAAATCTTAGTACAATGTATCACCTAGAGTCAAATGGGAAAACATAGAGGGCTAACATAATTATTGAATACATGCTCAAAATGTATGTGATGGACCAGCCATCAAAGTGAGAGGATTATATCCACTTAGTGGAATTTGCTTACAATAATGGGTATCAAGCCTCATTAAAATGATCCCATTTGAATAATTGTATGGTTGGAAGTGTAACTCACTAGTGAGTTGGGATAGACCAACAGACATAGCTATCATTGGGCAAGATTTGTTGCGGAAAATGGAAGAACATATGCAAAATATTAGGCATAATTTAAAGGCTACCCAGGATAGGTAGAACAATTATGCATACAACAATAAATTTTTCATGGATTTTAAAGTGGGCGAACATATTTTTCTCAAAGTGAAAGTGAAGAGAAGTTTGATAAGATTGGGTTGTTTCCCAAAGTTGGAAACAAGATATTATGGGCATTTTGAAATATTAGAGAAGATAGGGCCAGTTGTATACATGATATCATTTCCTTCATCTATGAGAGTGCATAATGTATTTCAAGTATCATTATTAAATAAATATGTGCTCAAATCTAACCACATAATTGATTGGACTGTGATCCAGGTGGAAAACAAAGGGTATTTCCAGGTGGAACCAGTACGCATCTTTGACCGGAAAGTCAAAGTGCTCAGGAACAAATCAATAGGAATGGTAAAGGTTTAATGGAACTATTATGGTCCTAAAGACGCAACATGGGAGCATGAAGAAACTATGCGGGAAGAATACCCATAAATTTTGACCAATTTTGAAGAAAATAAAAGCTAGAAATGCAGTATTCCATTTTGGGCAGTTAGAGTTTTGGAACCATATCTCATAATTCATGGTAACCTACGTTGATAGCCTTGATAAACGAATGGTGCATCCCTATGGAACTAGGGAAGTAAAGGGGGTGCATTCTTTGGGTCAACAGGTTGAGAAGAACAAGAAATTATGGTTGTGTTGATGGGCGTAAATGACACACCGTTAACTATAAGGTCAAATCTAGACCGGGGTTGTCTAAATAACCCAAGATGTTTGGAATGAAATGACCTGATGGGTTTAATGGCTCTTTTGGACAACTAAAGTCCTAAAAATAATAAAAGAAATGAAAGTAATCTATAAAACTACGATACTATGAAAATAAATTTAATAATTTACAACTGTTAAAACATAAACATGAACGTGTGCATGTGATTATGAAAAATCTATATATAATTTGCAAGGTTTACGGGATATCTTGCGAAATATATGTTTTGAAAATGATTATGAAGTAGATAAAGAAATCACATACATTTTTTGTTTTCTGTTTAATATTTAAAATCTAAAGAACTAAAAAATACTACTTAAACACAATCGAAATAAGAACATATTAACAATCAAATATAATTGAAGCTATTCTTATTTCATTGATCAATAAACTAACTAAAGAACAAGAATACAAATAAACTAACCTGTAATTAATCAACTAAAATGAGTCTATGTCCCTGTGCAATTCAAGCTCCTAGTTGTCCTTCCTATGAGGAAAACTTGTAATAGAATGGTGCCAACATTCCTAGAACAAACTCAAAGGTGTTTTGGAACAAGAATATAACAGTAAACAAATAAATATATAGATCTGGTGATCTTATAATGATGAAAAATTATAATAAAAGAAACTTAATACAAAACATTCATGTAATACATCATTCAATATCCAACATAAATACAGGATATTTAAATGAAATATTGATCACAGATGTAATATAGGACAGTAAATTATGGACAGAATTAAAGTGCTGAAATAATATGAAATATCATACGGTGATTAGACTAAATATGTATACACGTAATAAAATTTCATAAGAAAAAGGAAAAACATAATGGGTAAGAGCCATGTTGGTCTAAAGCCAAGGAGTGAACATCTTCTCCATATCAGTCTTGAAAGTCATATATCCATAATGTGTCCAAACCAAAGATCCCTCACTACTAAGAGTGACCAGTATTTAAACTAGTTCAAGATTCAAATTCTCTTATCATACAAGATAGAGTTGAATCCACAAAAATAAGATAATATTATAAAAATAGTGAAACTAGAAATCACTCATGCATGAGTTGGTTTGTCAAAAATAAACCAAAGTTTTATACACATAAAGAGGCAGAAACTATTGATTAATTGAGTGTATGAGTCAAGGTGTTTGCTCCATGCAATCAAAATCATAATCATTCATTTCTTGTAGATAGAAAAACCGATTTGATATTCAGATAACAATACTAATTATTATTCAAAAGAGACTGGCTACAAAATCATAGATTTTGTAGCTAGTCTTATTATTAGCAAATGAAATCAAATTAAATATCCCTATTTTATTTTTTATAACAGAATGGAATAAAATGAAAATCAAATTGTTTTACCATTAGAAATTAGAAAAAGAAGGATCTAACAGTTCAGAATTTATAATGGCTTTGAAACTGGTTGTGTTTTTTATTATGATATTCCCGAACTTCTTGGATCTTTTGTTTTCCCTCTCTGTGTGTGCCTTCAAGTCAAATTTCTCTCGTTCCAATAGGGCATTCTGAGTATCCAAGTGTTTTACTTGAGCCTATAAGAGCGGAATATCACTATAATAATGCTCTATCCAGTCTAGGCAACTATCACAGTGCACTAGGATAATGACAGACCAACGTGGAATACAGTCGACAATGGGTACTTCATTTTTACCTGTGGCTTGTTCCAGGTCATGAATAATACCTACAAAAACTTCTTTTCCCTTGAGACATGGGGGTAACTTAGTCACGAAATCATATTGTTCAACCGGGGTAACAACCTCTTTCCCGGGCCATTGATTTTTTGGGTCTTCATGAGCCAAGAAATCGTTTATCTCTTGGTTTGAGCATTGATCATCGACCTCGATCGTAAAAACCAAGCTCAAATGGTATCTTTTTTTATTTCTTAATTTTCTAGAAATCAAACGACCAGCTTTCTTATTCCTAAAATTCAAATCTGAGCTCTATTGTTTCTTTCCTTTAAGGAAATTCTTCACAACAGGTTTGTTGTTATTATTCACATTAGACTCGTTCATAGGCACAAGGTGATATTTCTCTTTTAATTCGACAATTACATGTTCCAAATATATTCTAGTTGCAAATCTACATGGTAATTCCTTATCCACAGGGGTTTCATCAACAATAGAAGCTGGTTCATTGAATTCAGAGCCATCAAATAAATTGAAGACCTAGCTTTCGATCATTGGTCTATCCAAATTGGGGTTTACAATTAAATGAGGGCCAAATGTATCATCAACCTAGGTGAAGCCATTTCAAATCAAGAAACCCTCCCAACTATCACCGATTTATGATAGGTGAGAAACCAACAATATATTAACGAGCCCGTGATGGAACAAACTCTATCGCTTATAGCGCTTGGAAATTTTGTAAAGGATCATTTGCAGGTAGAAGGGAATATTCAACTCAAACCCTATGAAAATCATAAGCAACCGAATGTGGTATAGAAAAAGCAACCCATACCGGCCTTCACAAGTGACAAACTGTTTCAAAATTAAAACGAGATTGTGCTATCTAGGTTTTAGAAAAGCAATGGGAATACCTTTTGTACAACAAGTGGATTTGTGGGAGGCCATGAATAAACTCCATGGGACGTCCTCTATTTTAGCGTTCTTAAACCACTTTTCTCCTTTCAATGGAAGTCCTGTCGCCCTGCTTATGAAATCCTCTATTATTTATAACTATACATCCTTAACCTTGGCCCTAAAACCGTCGAAAGTGTGTGTAAAAGCCTGTGCAACCTGGAGATTGTAGCCTTCAAAATTCTTAAGGAACACATCCCACCTATGAGCCTTCAGGTCATATATGGCGTAATAATAGTATAGAAGAGCCTGGCAACTGTTTGGCTCGTTACAAACCACGGGTTCCATTGCCACTGTGAAAAGGATACAATGGATATCACAAGGGATAGGTTTAGGTTTCCAACAGACGAGTAACAGAGAGAGGTCTAAGTGAACTGTAATGGAATGAAAATTGCAAAGTTTGGGGACTATCATTACTTGGAAAGAAGTATAAGGGAAAATGAAAACCAGAGGGCTCGTAAAACTACGATCCATTACACACGATGAATGCCAAACCCTCCACAATACAAAACCCCAATTTGCATAATGAATGGTCTCATTAATATTCGGGCCAACAAAGTGAATTGAAAATGTAGGTACAACATGACTGTACCAATTGACATGAATGTTGATATGACAATTAAACTCATGAAAAATATATCAACTGTTAACCAACGTTTTTGTGCATTCAAAAATTTCACAAACTAAATGAACAATGAACTATAGAACCAATGAAATCATGGTACCCATAATATATACATGAAGATTTTGATAGTGTATTAATCAATAAGTTCATAAGACTTGAGTTTTAACCATATATGGGTGCCTTCTAAAATGATATTTCTAAGGTAAAAGATATGAAACCAAGCCCCAAGTTTTATATTTAAATTGATGCTTATAGTCATGAATTTAAAGCAAAACAAACGAAAAATGAAAACGAAAACTCAATAAGGTAAGCTTAACCCGATCATCACTTCGAAACTCAGAAACATAAATATTTACAAATGAAATGTGATGGGAACTACAAAAAGAAATAATATCTTTGTGATAACTTTGATTGTAAAAAGAATCGAAAATTATTGGTGGCTGCCAATGATGGTGACATACTGGGTGAAGCAGTTATCTATGCATCACCAGAAAATTCGTGTTAGGGTGAGTCAGATGAAACATTTTTTTAGAAATAGTTAACAACAGGTCAAGAATTCTAATCGTAACTCATAAATAACGCAGTTTATCATCAGATGTATTTTTATCTAAGAAATGTAATCCAACATCTAACTTAGATTACGAGTGTAGCGATGTTTATGTAGTTGACTTCGATACTATTGACAGGGCCACTATTGCCAGCATGCATCTATAGCCTCGGTAGGGATTTCATTTGAACCACTTTAGTACCTCTATCATGTCCAAGATTCTTCCATTCATGATACAGGACATCCTTTCACTTGATCAAATTGAAAGACACACCTGGGGATCTTCTTAAACCCAACATTGCTTTGCTGCTAACAGGCTTGTTCAGTACCTCAATGAAGTTGAATTGGTATCATGCATGCATTTACCCACTGCCAACAAACCTTTTCAGTGTCTCAGTGGGTTTACATATAATTCCCACACATTACAGTTCTTTCAACCCTCTAGAATTTGTTTATAATTTGCATAACTTAATAATATTCAAGAGGGCGGGGTGATACTGAAAATCTCATAGTTTGGAATAAGAATTTTTATCATTTAAACATCATTCTCCTTTTTTATGACCTTCATCACACTTTGGACAGTTAGATTTTTGTTAGGAAACCATGTAGAGGACGGGAAGGTACAGTTGAGTTATTTTCCTTAAAACAGGGACAACGTTAGAAGTTTATTGATGATAATCACGTCTACTTGTAATTTCAAGGAGAAACCAGAAACACTGATTGGAATAGAAACTTACTTCTGTTGATCTGAGTTTTATCATTTACTGCTCAAGTGCTTGGGAATTTATCGACTGCTACTAATGAATGAGAAATTTGCATTCCCTTCCACAAACGTAACGGTGTCTTAGACATAACTATTTTCTAGAAAACAAATCATAATTAAGGAAAATGAAAAGAACCAAAATAAAAACAAAAAAGAAAACATCATAATATTTATAGAAGGGTGGAACATAAATCATCAGGTGAAATACCTCTTGAGGACCTAGCCATTCACTGGAAAAGTATCTGGTTGTCCCTCCAAATTATGCAGACGGAAAGAGCTGGGACCCAATTTTTCAGAAATTACAAATGGTCCCAGCCACAGGTTTTGGAACTTGGTATGTTCCCCCTTACCCTCGTGGGATTTGTCCCACTTGAGAACTAGATCTCTGACATCAAAAATCCTATCTGTAGATGAATTTGAATCAAACCATAGTTTTACAATTTGCTGGTGCTGATCCAATTTCTTCTTTTCTTGTGTCCTCACCTCCTCTAGTTTTAATAAGGCATTTATTCGATTTTCTAGAGGAGGGCACTCTTCTTCTTGAACTTTCTGCGAAAATTGTAGAGAAAGAAGTAATACATGTGGGGGGAGAATGGCTTCTCTTTCGTAAATGAGGAAGAAAGGGGAATTACCAACAAAATCTTTTGGTGTTACCCTATCAGCCCAGAGTGCATTATACAATGCATTGTGCCAGTTTTTGTGATTTTCTAAAACTGTCCTTTTAGTAATCCTGTTTAAATTTTTATTTCTTGATTCTACTAGGCCATTTCCTTAAGGGTAGTAGCTTGCAGAATACTTCAGTTTAATCAATTTTTCCAGAGAAAAAATGTTCATATCAAGGGACGAAAAGTAAGAGGCATTATCAAAAACTAGACATTCGGGAATGTTGAATCGAGTGATGATATGAGAGTTCAGAAAAGATACTACCTGATTTGTGTTTACCACTTTTAGAGGTACAACTTTAGACCATCTTGTAAAATATTATGTCGCTGTAAGGATATACTTGTGCTACTACGAAGAAGAGGGATTAGTTGGTCCTATGATGTCTAGGCCCCATTGCTAAAAATGTGTATCTACAGTAATTGGTTGTAAAGGGAATGTTGCCTTTTTCACCCATCCTGCAGTCTTTTGGCAGATTATGCATTTATGGGACAATGTATGGGCATCTTTAAAAAAGGTATGCCAATAGTACCCATCTCTTAACACTTTGTGGGTAGTGGTATCTCCACCGAAGTGACCACCGGCTTAACCTGCATGAAGTTCAGATAACATTTTTTTTTACTCTTCCTTTTCCAAACAACGCAGAAAAACACCATCAAAGTTCCTTCAAAATAATACATCATTTATTAACTGGAAATATGCATATTTAAGCCTAAGTGCTCTTCTTTTTGGGGGATCAATATTGCGAGGATCAAATCCATGCGTTAAATAAAATTTAATGTTCTCATACCAAGAATTAACAATCGCTTCTACACAACTGATCTATTTTTCGTTATGTTGATTCACAGTTGAGGTGTTTTTTTGACTTTCTTGTTCTTCAACTGAATCAACCACTAGTTTACACATGCCTTGACCTCTAATAATTTGTGCAGGGTTTATTTCAATCTCATATTCCTGTAGTGACATCATCCAATTTTCCCTTTTCTCACCCAGTTCCTTTTGTACTAACAGGTTTCTTATAGCTGGGTAAGGAACAATAACCTTGGTTCTAGATTTCAATAGGTAAGACCGGAAGTGTTTCACTGCTTTGAAAACAACATATGTGTGTTGATACTCTGTTGGGTAATTAAGCTCTACTCCTTTAAAATCTGATCTCATGAATGAAATGGGTATCTCATTGCTTTCAACGTTTTTATATTAAGCATAACAACATAAGATCGATTAGATGCAAAGGTGTAAAGAGTGAAGTCTTGAGAAAAATCAAGACTCATCAAGGAAGGGGCTTCTATTATTGCTTTTCTAATTGAATAGAAAGCCTGACTTTCTTGTGATCCCCAATGATACAAAACATCCCTTTTAATTAAGTTTTGTAATAATCTAACCATTTTTTAGAAACTTGGGACAAACCTTCTAACGAAATTAATCTTGCCCAAAAAGGACTGGACGACTTTTTTGGAAGAAGGAGGGGGAAGTTTAGAAATAACTTGGGTTCTTTCGGGGTCAATAATCATTCCATCCTTAGACACTATAAACCCAATCAATTTTCCTTGCTCTACCTTAAAGACTGATTTCTTAGAGTTGAGAGATATGTCGAACTTGCGACATCGTTCTAAGACAACCCTAAGGTGAGATAGGTGATATTTCTTGTTGTTAGAGAATACAGTGACATCATCAAGATAGACCATGAATGACTTTTTAATGAGGCCGGAAAAAGAAATATCCATTGCTCTCTGAAAAGTAGCGCGGACATTTATCAATCTAAAAGGCATTTTCCTGTAGGCATAAGTACCCCATGGGGTGCGAAAGGTGGTTTTAAGCTGGTCTGAAGGAGACATAAGGACCTAGTTGTATCCTGAAAAACCATCTAGCAGAGAAAGTCTTTCAGAACCAGACACCTATTGTAGAATTTGTTCCATTGGAGGAACATGCTAGTTGTCTTTATCAGATGCTCGATTTAAGTTCTGAAAATCGACACAGAGTCGAATTTCACCACTTTTATTTCTTACAGGGAATAAATTAGACACCTACTCTGTGTGCCTAACTAGGAAAATTATATTTGCTCTGAGTAAATTGTTTAGTTCCTTTTTAATGGTGGGTTCCAATTTAGGGTGTATCTTCCTCAATTTCTGTTGAAAAGGCTGAGTCTGGGGTTTCATAGGGATAACATGTTGTATGATGTTAGGATCAAATGTTTTCAAGTCATCATACGTCCAAGCAAAAATGACTTTAAATTATTTAAATAACTTTATAAAAGCAGATCTTTCTTGCTCGGAATATCCCTTTCCCAGATTAATATTTTGAGGATTATCCCTTCTTCCTAAATTAATCGTTTCATAAATTAAAGAGGAACTGTTCCTTTTACAATTGACCGTCCCTCTAAATTTATCATGAAAGTCATAAAATTTCTCTAGTCTTACGATAGATCTGTGGATAGAGTTTACCAACTCAGATGTCGATTCAAGAGATCGGGGATCAGATATTACCGTGATTTTTTAGAGGTTCTCATCATGAGTGCCTTCATCAATGAATGCACCTTGGAAGGTGTCTTCCATATGCAGAAAGTTGATAATCTGTTGATCATCATTAAATACTCTCCAATTTGTGATGTTATCCGAGATCAACGACCTAAACAAAAATTCGATTGAAAAAACATTAGGGGAAAGAACTTCAGCGGACAATAGTTTAGAAACAACACTGGCCAATAAATCATCTTCTGAATTACTCAATCTAGGAATGGAATTTATGTTAAATGCTGGAAATTTATGCATTAAAGTCCATACCTCGATTTGGTAGCTTTTCAGATTTGGTGATAAACAATGTATGCCATTTCTTACCTTCTTAACCATGATTTCTAAATCACCGAATGCTATCAAATTTTGCACATCCATATCCAATTCTTTCCTAAGTCCTTGTAGAAGTGCTTCGTACTCGACTGTGTTATTAGTACATTCGAAATCTAACCAACAAACAATAAAAGTCTTATTACCTGCAGGATCGATGAGTACACATCCAACACCTTGTCCTTCTTTGGATGTGGATCTGTCAAAGTATAAGGACTAGATCTGTGCATCGTCAGCAGTACTTGGCACACTTGGAGAAACTGGTGTCTGAGTATAGGTTATAACTTCAGATTGTTGCCTAGTATCAGTGATAAAATATGTTGAGATTCAACAAGAAGATCCTAGTGAAAATTATGCACCTACACTAGGATGGAGCCTTAGACTATTTTTAGGTGGAAGTCTATTTTTAGATGATGAGAAATTTTTATTGATAGATGATGTCTATTTATAGATGGCGAGTGAATTCTATTTATAGATGTATGTCGACTATTATTATCCCTTACTAATAGTTGGACAATAAATAGTAGTATATTCTTAATGAACACTTGGAAATAGTTAATTGAAGTGGAAAATCAGTTAGCTATAGGAAATTTGAGTTCAAAGGTTGACTAGTGGGACATGCAAGTTGAATTAGTTGTAACTGAGTGATTCGAAGTTGTAACAGAGTTGGATGTGTAGTTATGTGAGTTTTAAAGTAGTTTAACTCAGTTAAGTGAGTTAATCTTAGTTGTACTAGTTGTAACTGAACTTACACTAGTGAGAGATC
>ML815382.1:0-11492 GCA_009831015.1 Picea engelmannii
CCATCAATATCTCTTTTGTGTGGAGTATATTAGGGCCAAAATCCACTCATGCAAATCAGACTTAAAAAACTATAAATGAAGTAAAATTCAACTTTAGGTTTGGCATGGTACTCATGTAGACAAAACCATGAAGGGAAAATATTGCATGATCATGCAGGCCCAAAATGCCTTATAGCACCCAACTAAATTCTCCCTCAAATTTGAGATTCATATTCCACCACTTGTCCTTTTGAAGCTTCCATGTTGTGATCGTCAATACCACATAGTTGAATATGATTAGTCCACACACCCATTAAGTCAACCCTGATATTGTTAGTGTGGCAGTATGACACTTTCTAGGATTTCCATATGCACATATAGTCTCTATTTACTATTCACGTCAATGTTTTATCTTCACCCACTATGCATATGTGCCATCCTTGTCTCATATTGAATGAACACCATGTAGGGAAATATTGCGCTTTTAATCATATTTCATCCCGTTTGTATTCTATGTCTCATCCCTTCAATTCTACATGGTTTTTTCTTGGACCTAGAACATTATAGGATTCGATTTTTGTATGAGGTCAAGTTAGTGGGAAGTGTTTCACAACTAGACAACATAAGAATATCACTTCACCCATTCTAGTATTGGACCAGAAATATCTTAAAACACATGTTTAAATCAAGTATTGGTGTTGGGGAAGGATCCATGCAACATTGAGGAACATAAGGGTCGATATCTACCTAGGATCTTGAATCCGAAAACATTATGAAACACTCTCATTCATTGTATCATCTTAAGCACCACCTCAATTTTTTTGTTGCATGTTCGATTGCTAAATTGAAAAATCACCATTTAGGTATGTATAATATTTTGATTATGTCCTCTAGATATTATGGATCTGTTAGTGTAGGTTTATGGTTCACCAATGGATAAATTCTAACATGAATGTATGATTCACCATAACCATAAGAAAATGATGGTTCCTTTTCCATCCCCATGCTAACATATTCACCTCATGCCTTCAACGATGCCTTTCAACTAGAATCAATGGCACATTCCCTCACTAATGTCACCTTACAATTAATATCAGTTCCTTCAATGGTTCCTTTTCAAAATATTGATAATATCACCTCACCATCATCAATACCTTTGATGGTTCCTTTTAACATCATCACTTCATGTCTTCATTCATGTCACCTCACGATAATTCCACCTCTAATTCCCTCACTAGTTGTAGGTTGGCATTTCCAAATTTCACCCTCCCTCTTAATATTTGTTTCCTCTCACCTCTCTTTCCTTCACTATTTCAACCCTATGGTGTTAATATTAAGAGGGAATTTGAGGAAACAAGGCTTCATCATCTAGACCAAGGTGCAACAACATGGTTTTGAAGAAGTGAAGATTTTGAAGCTATGCACTACACCTATGCTTACACTACTATATGCTGATCATCCTTTTGATATAGAAGATGATGCATATGACTATGGGATAGGTATTTTTCTGACACACCAATTTCATTCCATTGTGTTTTACTTAGAGACATTCAATGACGCAATCCACAACTTTTGAAGTTATGATAGAGAGATGTGCTCCATTGCTTAAGTAGTTCACTAGTGGAGACACTATGCATAGGGAAACTAAATTGTTATTCAATCTAACCATAAGCCACTACAAACCTAGAGAAAAATTGAGAACATACCACATATGAAATGGAATTTATTATAGAAATTCCAATTGGTTATCAAACATTTACATTGAAGAGATAAAAAAAGTAGACTACTATTCGAGTCGACCACCAATAGCATTCGCAGTAGTTATTAACACAAAAAGGTGTGATATAGAACACTAGAAAGAGTTCTACAATACACACATAAATTTTGTGAAAGTTTATGCAACCATTCAATAAGGATGTCACACTACCTACACAAGACTTATTATTAATTCAGTTGATTTTCATATGAATAAAGATCTTTTGTATTGACTTGATAGGATGTGCTCACTTGCAAGTGAACCTAGGGATTTGTTGATTTGGTAATCTCATTTATTGAAGTTGGTTGGGAATTTTGTCACATCAAATATAGTTGCAACTTTACAACAACATTTTTATTCTCCATGTATGAGGCATGATGTTGAGCACCACCTCAATTTTTTTGTTGCATGTTCGATTGCTAAACTGAGAAATCACCATTTAGGTATGTATAATGTTTTGATTATGTCCACTAGATATTATGGATCTGTCAGTGTAGGTTTATGGTTCACCAATGGATACAATATAACATGAATTTATGGTCTTTATCATTGATCTTAGTACATGTAAAGAAAGATTACATCTTATTTAGAATTGTAGCACTACTAAATTGAAAATTGCATTTTGAAAAGCATATCATTTACTGGGAATTGAAGTTAGGACTTTGCATTGTGTTCATATTAATTTATTTTACTTTCAGAGTCATAACATCATTAGTTTCACGACCGCACATTTTTGAGTAAGTAAGGCCACTAAAAGTAACGCTTATAATTTAAAATTGATTAGTAACGATTTTATTTTCTAGGGTACACAAACTAGCTTAGGATTTAGAGCCTTGGAATAGGATTTTGTGAGTAAAATTCTCCAAGGATATTAAATCAACATATGTGTCTGACTAAGGGAGTGGAGAAATCCATTGTATAATAGGTAATATTAGGAGGCTCCACTTACACTGGAGTTAAGAACGAGGTTGCGTGAGGTTGGTTGAAGGGATATCCCCCCGATACCTTCTTAGCATCAAATATATTTTTGGGGATCTATTCGTATATGGGGATCTTGCTAGTACGTTTACCTCTGTAAGAGGCGGTGCTTTCGAGGTTTCGGGCTTTGTTACCCTGCACATATGGTGGATATGACTTACGACTGTTCACCTATGCATCGATTATATCGTGGTTGCTTAGTTTCTTGACTTAGGTACCACATAGGTTACTTGTAGGGGTTATTCTGTAGGTACCTTGGGTCAGATAAGGGTCGGACATCACACAACCTTTATGTGGAGGATTACCTCTTCGAGGGGATCTGACTGACTGGTTTTTAAGCCCATGAGGTTGCTTATAATTGATTTTGTTACCTCTGATATTTAGCAGAGGAGTCTCAGGCCCCTCTTGGGTGAGGCATACCTACTTTAGAGAGGGAGGACCCTTTCAACCACTTTATCATGTTTGTGTGCATATTGGCCTTTTTTTTATTTTACTTTGGTGTGCTCTTTGATTACTAGTTGGCCTTAGGATTTGTTTTTTTTTTTATATCATGAGTCTTGAGTCATCGTGGAGCCAGACTAGCTTCCCCATAGGTCTCGCCGCTTATTACAGTTACCACTGCATTTTGAGTCTTTTCCCTCTAAAAGGCATAAAGTTATCATACGTGGTACATACACCTCCACTCGCCATACTTGTGATCGTATGAGGATGAGTACTGAATTGACTCAAAAATATATTGGGAGTCCTTCAACTCCCATACCCACTATAGTCAACGATAATCCTTTGACACCTTCAACCACTATGGTTGTAGTGTCGGAGGTTCCTATCATCACACATGTGCGCGTGTTCTTGAGACTTGTGATCTTATCTCTTAGTCAAATGCACAAGAACAAACTGAATGGGAACAAGCTATGCAAGATGAGATGAATCATCTTTTGAAGAATCATCTAGTATCATTAGCATAAGGATGATAGGGGATACTTTTATGATGCTAGATAAGAAATTCCCTACTCAAAGTAGCTATAGTGGTGTTCAATAAGTTCATACCTTGGTCACTAGTCAAATTCCTTGGGAAACCAAACCTTTTAATAAAATTTTCAAAAATAAATTTGGCTACATTATCAATCATAAAATCCTATGTAGGTGCAACTTTTTCCCATTTAGTGAGATAATCAGTTGTAGTAATGATATATCAAACTTTAGAATTAGAGAGTAGGAGGTTTAATATATCCCACAAAGTGATCAATATCTCATTTCTCAAAAGGTTTTAGATTCCTTACTAGATTCAAGGGCAGTTCATCTCTCCTATAAGGTTTACCTACGTTTTGATAGACATCATAAGTTCTAGCATACTCCTTAGATCCATTAAATATGGTTGGCCACCTAAGACTAGCTTGGACAATCCTGTGATCTATTACTTTTCCTCCAACATTCCCTCTTGAAAATCCTTGATGACATTCCCATAGAATATCATTCCTTTAATGATCCATCACACATATCTAAATAATACCATCAATCCCCAATTTTTATAATTGTTTTGCGATTAACTGATAATTTGCAGCTCTAACCACTAACTGATACTTTTGAGTTGTGGAATAATCTTTAGGAGAAACACCAGTAGTTAGAAACAAATTAGTCTCCTCTATATAGTTCAATATAGCCTCTACTTTTAATGGTTTGTATCTGGAACATTATCATCCAATGCACCACCTGGTTCTCTTGACTCGAGCCTAAAGAGGTGATCAATCCTTACAATGTGTTTACTAGGTTTAACCACAAATTCAAAGGAGAATTATTGAAAGAAGAGAAACCACCTACAAATATAACCCTCTAGAATAAGCTTATTTAACAAATATTTCAATGAAAATTGATTTGTATAAAAGCTAAAGCATCCTCCTAGAAGGTAGTGTCTTAACTTCTATAGAGAATAAACCATGGAAATTCCTTCACGCTATATGGTGATGTAGTTGTTCTCAACTTGTGAAATATTCTTAGTTGCAAAATATATAGGGTGATCTAAATTTCCTTCTCTTGGTTCCACAAGAACCACTCCTAATTCTATGAAAAAGCATCTACATGTACATGAAATTTTACATTAGAATTAGGAAACACCAAAATTATGGCACTTGCCATTTTTTGTTTGAGTATATTAAAAGTAGCTTCACATTCAAGGGTCCACAAGAATAGTTTATCTTTCTTCAATAACTTCTCTAGAGGCTTTGTTATCACTCTGTGATCGAGGCATAGTTGTAGATGAAACTTTTGTAGTAGATATTATGTACCAAAGTAGACTACATCTATTTAACATTATTTGGTGTAAGTATATTCATAATAACAATAATTAGGGAAGGGTCCACCAATACTCCTTCCTTGCAGACAATGTGTCCCAACAAAATGCCAAATGGTACATAGAATATGCACTTATTCAAATTTAGGGAGATCTAGAGCTTCCTACATTGATCAAAGATTAACTTCAACAACCCAATATGTTCCTTCAACAATTTATATACAATGCAATCATCCATTTATATCTCAAAAAACTTGTGAATAAAATCTCTAAAGGTTGTAATCACAACTTGAGAAAAGATACCTGGTCCATTCTTGAGCCCAAAAGTCATGGAATTATAACTAAAGGATCCTTATTTTCTAGTAAAGGTGGTCTTATTATTGTCTTGTTTTTCAATTCATACTTGATATTGTTAGAAATAATAGATGTGCTTGTTTAACCATAGAAAATATAGAAATATTGTCACCCAACCATAGGTCGAAGCCACCTCCGAGCACCTTAACCTTGACAGAGAATGATTCTAGAAGCAAACAAATAGCCAACCAAGGCTAATGCACCAAGCAAATATAACAAGACTGATCATAAATTCCAACCATAACCAATAGAAAGTCTGAGCCTAAGTCGAGAATACAGATTGCAATAGATGTGGCTACAACTACTCCCCAAACTTGCACACTTGCCCAGTTTCTGCAGTGCGCACTTCTTCACTGCTATAATTTTGAGTTGTGTGTGTCAAATGACATCTGGCTACCTGTATTTATATTGTTTTTCCTGAGCTGGTTGGGCCTACTTCTCATTCTAGAGGCTAAATACTTAATATTAAATATTTCCTTGAGCTGACTTGTCTTCTAGGGTTATGTTCAATGCCTTATGGTTTCTTCTTTCTTCCTGGAATATTCTATTCTTGGAAGGGTTACACGTGGAGGTAAATACCTCCTGTAGATACCATAATATCAACACTCCCTCCTAGCTAGGGAGGTATTGAAGGCAATGGTCTTGAGCACAAACATACCATTCAATCAGTAGCATCATCATAGTCGTACAGGCTCTCTCATGATTAGATCATGAGCACCGTTATCACTATCATCTGATAGCATCAACTGAAGCATCTCTAGAATCCATACTCCATCTGAGTAATTAGGCATGATGCTGAATAATTCACTCACTCCACAGAGTGATACAAGGACCATTCTTCTAATCTAGACATACGTCCTAGAAGAATGATTGTCTCAACAGAGCTAAAATCTATGCCATGGACTACAGAGACCATTCCTATAGGAATTCCAATCTTGGCCTATTTTCTAATCGAGTCATATGTACCATAGAGATTTGTATCAACCTATATACCTTATAAAATATCGGTCCTGAACCATTTTCCTAATCGGGACACAAACTGTTCCTTAGGAAAATACTAGTCCATGTCATGTCAACAAACTATCAACCTGGACCATTCTCCACAAAGAGAATACCTGTCCACCAACAATCTTTTATATTTGGACCATTCTATGCCTAGAGAATGTCTGTCCACAAGCACACTGACTATCCATCTAGATGATAATCATTTTCAACACTTCTGATAGTCTACATGGAAATCATAACAATGTCATTCAATAGAACATAACTGTGTATATCTGTAGTAGTACATAACTACTATCCAATGGTACACAACCACACCAAGTAGTAAAGGACTACTCAATCGGTGATACATAGTCACAACCAATGGAACAAATCCACCACATTAGCATCCATCTATTGTTTAGAGACATACAATCTCCATAGTGATCATATCATCTAATATCAACATGCACAGAAAAAAATTTCATGATATAAACTTAGTCATCTAGGCCATTCTTTCACTCACATCTATGAGATATGGAAGAGCATCTTCCCTCATAAAGTAAAACATTAGCGATGATCTATCTGGACTATTCTTCTCAAGCATAGAAGAATAACTATCCTGATTTCTAATCCTGGACCATTCACCTAACTGGGCCATTCCTCCGACGCTAAACAAAGTGCAACCTGGAGAGAATGAGTCTACCCCAGGGAATGTCTATCCCTGATTGTTGAACCTGTACCTATCACCTAAATGGACCATTCCTCTAGAACTAAACAAAGTGAAACCTGGAGAGAATGAGCATGCTCTAGGGAATGATTGTCTAGACCTTTTCCTAAGGAAATGATTGTCCTTCCTCAACCTCCAAAACGGACCATTCTTAGAAACTACTGACAATTGTGAACTTCGAAAGAATGACTGCCCAACGAGGCAGACCATTCTACTTGACCACTACTGAGAGTGACTTCCAAGAATAAATATTTTCCTATACCATTCCCCCACACTAGCCACAAGGGGAATCAATGTCTATGGTACATCAACAATCTATCGAACCATTTTCATTACGAAAATGACTGTCCGATCTAGACCATTTTCTGAACTGGAAAATGCATGTCTGTCAGAAATCTCAAACCACTTTCCGAACTAGAAAGGAACCGCTCATCCTGAACCATTTTTTGAAATGAAAATTGATTGTCCATAAATCAATAACACATCAGTTCTCCCTCCAAACCTGGGAGTAATATTTTCCTTTTTCAATAAGGAAGTCGTCTCCATGATCTCCATCTTGCTTTTTGAGTACACAAACTTTTTCCATCTTGGACAGAGGCTTTACCAAGATATATGCTATATGCTCATTTGTGGAGATATATATTGGAGAACCACTTCTCATTTCTGGACTTCATCACAGAGAATGCAATGCTTGATCTCAATGTAATTCGGTCTGTATGGAACATTGGTTTTCTCTGAAGGCTTCATATAGCTCTTTATCATTACAATATATCATGGTTGAATTCAACACTGTTGTTTCTTGCTAGCTCATGACATCGTGGCAAGGCTCAAACTAAAACATATCCAAGTGGCACTTCTTCTTTCATCATGAGAGTTTGTCATGGATTAGAAATCCATCATCCTGAACTTCTGAGTAACCATTCTGATCTCTGTCATAGAAATTTTTCACCACACTTCTGTTTTGCATGAGAGGCTTTGCACCAAGTTGTCTGAATCCATACAAGATATTCTTCCATCTGCATACAAGGGTCTCTTTCTGGTATACCTCAAAACCTTGAGGTTGATCTACATACGCTTCTTGTTCAATTACGTTGGAGAACAGTCTTTTCATTCATATGATGTAAACTCGAACCCATGGATATTGCAGAAGATATAATGGCTCAGGTAGAGGTATGTCTGGATAATGGAACAAGTTATCATCATAGTATTCTCCCTCCATTTGGGAGAACCTCTAGTTCTGAATCTCACGATGCTTCCATTCATAAGTCTTTCATACATTGTTCTTCATCACAACTTCCATTTATTCTTCTTGATTGCTTCTAGTGGGTTAAAACCAAGCTGGTAGTCTTGTGATTCTCGATATAATGACTCGTTGTTGTGGATTTTATTTCTCTCTTGGAATCTTCATGTTCTTCCTCATATTTCTCTTTATCTCTTAGGTCCATGGAGTTTTCTATAGATTCCATGCCTTGAAGATCCGGACTTCTCCCTTTCATCATAGGATCATGGATGTGGATGGACAACCAGGGATACTTTAAGGCTTCGTTTTGAATAAGACTTCTTCTAAAGTCAAATTGAACACATGATGATTTTCATGGTTGCTACCATTGATGGGAACATGGATACATACTTCATAATCCTCAATGGATCATATTATTTAGGATTATCTCCCTCATAATCCTTTATTCATGCATGAATGCATGCTCTTCTTTTAGAATTATATAATCGGCTCCCTCCATCTAGGAGAGTCCATGCTTTCATCTGCATCCTTATTTCCTTCTACAAAGTGTCACAAGTCTTTTTTTAATTTCCTTTTGATTGCTGACTTATTTATCTTTTTAATTCTTCCATGTTTCTTCAAGTTTGATTCTGATTTTGGCTTATCTTGCAGTTGTTTCTTATGTTAATAGCTTGCACAGGAATTGTTACCAAGAATTGTCAATGTACTTCATCTTTTCATGTGTATTGATTGACTTATAGTCATCATGATGGAAAACCTTATCTTGTTATTCTTCCATAGGTATTGTTTCTATTATAACATCTTATCTTCTAAGAAATATATATGCAAGATATGTACAAAAAATATTTAAACATGGTATGTACAAGAATTATGAAGAATATTGTTACCTTGTCTTAGAAGAAGAAGTTTGTTTTATCCTGCTTGGTCTTCTTTGAGGGTTCCCTTTATTCGAAAACTAATGCTTTGTGTGTTTCCTTCATTTTCTTTAACTCGGGACAATGATTCTTGTAGTGACAATATTTTCGACAGTTGAAGAATTGTATTTTTGACATATTTTTCTCTTGATTTGGTTTCTTCCTTGAGCCAAACTTCTTTTTATTCCTGAAATTCTTGAACCTTGATGTAAAGTCTTGATAATCGTATTTCTTTTAGGGTTTCTATTTTGCACTAATCCTTGATTCTTCTTGTGCATAACAAGTTCAAAGTTCTTCAAATGTGGGGATACTCCTTTCTTGTGTTCATGCTTGCAGAAAATGCATCCCATGTCTTGGGAAGACCATTGAGTACTATATTTACCAGTTCGTTATCTGAAATGATTTCTTCAATAGCTTGTAGTTGATCTCTTAACTAAGAGATTCTCACAAGGTATGATGTTGTATTGTCATCATCATTCATTTTCATGTCACGAAGCTCATTCTTCAGACTGATTACTTGTCCAATGTTTTTGACTAAGAAGAGGTTTGTTAGGGCATCGTACATCTTCTTAGATGAGTCAATATGGGATATGTAGGGTATCAAGTGGTATTTTATAGAGTCCACTATGATACTCATGACATTTATGTCATTGTATTTGAACTTCTCCATAACTGCAACATTCTGAGGTTCCTTCTCTTTTCCTTCTTCAAACTGTGGTTCTGCGATATTTCCTTTCACGATATCCAACACTTTATTCTTGGCAAGGATGAGGTCAATCCTTGTCTTCCACGCTTTGAAGTTAGAATCCCCTTATAACGTGTTTTCTAACTTCATAGAGTAAGTCATAATTGCTTTGACTTGGTCAACCTTTGACCAAAAACTCAAACTTGACATCTTAGCTTGCTGAGAGTACTAGGAGGTGCGCTAGGCTAGTAGGCACTAGGCTATCTAGAAATTAGGTCAATCTCTTCACTTAAGGTGCCTCAACAAGAGGGTTAGGGTTTCGTTGTTGTAGCAAAAACTGGCTGCAACTGCAACTGCAACTGAGATAATCCTCCCAATCTATCTTCCAATAGTTAGACTATTCGAAGATAGTGTGGGCCCATAACCTGTTAGAAATAATAGATTTTCTCATTTAACCATATACAATATAGCAATATTGTCACCCAACCATAGGCCAAAGCCACCCCTGAGCACCTTAACCTTGACAGCAAATGATTCCAGAAGAAAACCAATATCCAACCAAGGATAATGCACCAAGCAAAGATAACCAAGAATTATCAGAAAGTCCAACCATAACCAATAGAAATTCTAAGTCTAAACTGAGAATACAGATTTCAGTAGTTGTAGCTACAACTACTCCCCAGACTTGCACACTTGCCCAGTTTCTGCAGTGTGCACTTCTTCACTGCTGTAATTTCGAGCTATGTGTGTGAAATGAGATCTCGATACCTGTATTTATATTTTTTTCCTAAGTTTTCTGGGCCGAATTCTCATTCTGGAGGCTAAATACTTAATATTAAATATTTCCTAGAGCCGACTTGTCTTCTAGGGTTATGTTCAATGCTTTAGGGTTTCTTCTTTCTTCATGAAATATTCTATTCTTGTCAGGGTTACTGTTAAGAACCAAACATCAATATTGCATAGAAAAACCTCAGGAAAAGTACTCAACGCCTTAAAAAAGAGATAATTTCAGATAATAAGCCTCTTCGAGGGGGCAACCTCCTTTTACCCCACTTAAATTTTCAAGTACAAGATGATTCAAAATGAAAATGTCTCCTTGGTATATATAAGAGACTAGGAGGTATAATTACAACTAATGGCCTAAATCCGACATAAATAAAATAAGATTACTAATATAATATGCCCCAATTAAGGGGTAATGAGCCAATATTAGGGCTTAACATGCCCCTCCCCTTGAGACAAGTGTTGTCCGCAACGCTTGAGTAACTCTGGATGCTTCTGTATAAAAGATTCATCTTCCCAAGTGGAATCTTCAGCCGAAATTTTCCTCCATTTAATGAGATACTCTGAAATGGATCTATTCCTCAGCTGGCGAATTGTTGTGTTAGTGATGGCTTCAGGCTCCAATATGATTTTTCCTTCCTCATCAAGTTTTGAAAATATAATTTGAACTGGGATCTTTTCACCTATAACCTTCTTTAAGCATGAAACATGGAAAACTGGGTGTACTCGTGAAGATGCAGGCAACTCCAATTTGTATGCCATAGTACCAATCTTTTGCAACACCTTATAAGGTCCATAGTACTTT
>ML815382.1:11592-32335 GCA_009831015.1 Picea engelmannii
ATTTTTCAATACTTCCATGATCTTAGCTTCCATTGAATCCATCTTAGTATCCAACTTAGCTTCCATTGAATCCATCTTCTTTTGTAGTTCATTTATGTCCCTACGCATTTATTCACCTTCATCAAAAGTCCAATTAGGATTTTCTGGAGGCTTATTTGGTGTAGAAGGTCCCTTTTTTGGTGGAATGTTGGCCAAGTATCACTTTTGAATCTTGATTTTGAGGCGGTTTTGCTAGACAATATTTATTCTATTCTATCTCCCAAGTTTTGGCCCTTCTGGGTATGAAATTTTTTTTTAGGTAGTTCTCTGATATTTTTTCTCTGTTATTACACAGGTTTGATCAAAATTGGATGTGCCAAGTGGAATTTACGGTAACTTCCTCACAACTTGTCGATTTTTGGCCTTTCTAGGAGATCTCACTTGTATAGCATTCCCCACAAAAAATAATTGATATAAAATTCTGAAACTCACATCCAAAATACTATAGACTATCCACGATTCAATGAAACCAGTCCCACTCAATTTGGATACTCTAGCAAGAAGTTATAATTGTTTTACCTGGAACACCTTCTTGAGATTAATCAATAGGACTAGTCAGATACCCTATCTTACACAAGGTGTATATACAAATTTAAGATGACCCAGAAGTTAAACATTTTACCACAGATACCTTACTAATTTCTGTAAATGGCCTCTAGAGTTCAGGGTCTGAAACGTTACAAAAATTATTTTATAGCGAAAATTCCGCAATGACTCATTTCAGGATGATTCCATAACCCTATCTTGTATAGGTTGTATCTCCGAAAGTATAAGGCCTCAAGAGATGAATTTTGAACCCAACGTACCTTGATCCATCTACTAAATATCATCCAAGTCGTTCCTTCTGACATGTTGTAGAAAAAAATTTATAGTGAAAATTCCACGGTGTCTCAAATGTAGAAGAGAAACCCAAAGACCTTGAGCTCTGATACCATATGTTAAGAACCAAACATCAATATTGCATAGAAAAACCTCAGGAAAAGTACTCAACGCCTTAAAAAAGAGATAATTTCAGATAATAAACCTCTTCGAGGGGGCAACCTCCTTTTACCCCACTTAAATGTTCAAGTACAAGATGATTCAAAATGAAAATGTCTCCTTGGTATATATAGGAGACTAGGAGGTATAATTACAACTAATGGCCTAAAGCCGACATAAATAAAATACCATTACTAATATAATATGCCCCAATTAATGGGTAATGAGCCAATATTAGGGCTTAACAGTTACACATGGAGGTAAATACCTCTCGCGGCTACCACAATATCAACAGATATATCTTGAAAATAAATATATAAAGGAATAATCCTCTTTTCCTACAACTTGATCAATCACCTCATCACTAAAAGGAGTGGGAAAAGTATCATACACAAGTAGAGTTTAAGCTTCTAAAGTCCACACAAGCCTTAATGTCATGAAGTCCTTATTTCTATTAATAACAATAGTAATGATCTAATTGGATTCATATACTCGGAATATTAATCGGATTTACAATATTATGTCAAATTCTTTATCTACCTTCTCCTTAACCCCGGGATTAAGATGATATATTTGATGGTTAACAGGATTATCATATTACCACAAATTTATCCTCATCTCCACAAACTCTTCTTGAATCCATTTCATCTCAGTAAAAATCTACATAAACAATTTGTTGTTTTCTTTCAATAGGGCCTAAATATTAGACATGGTCTTCTCATCCTTTTAATCTCCTTAGAAGCCATTTTACGCCATCCTTCACTTCCAATATTGACTTTATGCAACTTCAAATTCTAGTGATATATCATACTATTAACATCATTATTATTCTATTTAATCAATGAGATCCTTTACATGGAGATGTCTTCATCCGTATTTTTGTGTAAAAAGTTCAATTAAAAATTATGCTGAAAGTGTAAATTAGAAACTTAGTCTCTTGAACTTCATAATTTGAGTACCAAGTACATGGAGATGTCTTCATCTATATTTTAGGATTTATAGGTGAATTATCAAATTGTGTTTCTTAATTTGAATACCAAGTACACGGTGTCACTAGCTAGCTACACTAGAAAGAAACCACAAAGAAATATATGGTGAGAATGGCATCCATAGGTCCCAACATTTCATTGAGAAGTGACCAATTATCTCTGTCTTTGAGATCAAATGCGATAAGAAGGGAGTGATTGGCGTGGTACCAATTCAGTGGTGTGTAGTATATGATTTTATCCCATTGTAAGAACACTTCAAGTTCTTAGTAGATTTCCTTGAACGCTTAGGTTTTCCATCGATGATTTTGTTTCCCTTTAGTTTCTGATTTCCTTTGTCCTTACTCTTTAATGTAAAGTCACTTTTGGATGCTTTTCTATTGCTTATAAACTATTTATTGAATATGTAATATGTCTTTTTTTAATAATTGTCTACACAACTTAAATTTAATGTTAGTAATCTCCTTGGTGACATTTAAAGTTTCAACAAAATTTTCAAAAGGAGATAAAATCTTCAAGGTAATCACTACCAATTCTTGGACTTGTAGCAACTTATCATTTTTTATGGACAACTTTATTAACATCATCACCTCTCTATTCTTCGGGTGAAATAATTCTTTCCCATTCTCATCATCAAAGGTTCTCCTACCCTTTCCTATGACCAATCCTAATAATCCATTGCATTGGAATCCGATAATCATACGTTGCTTCTAGACATTGAAATTGTGACCATTGGACTTCTTACTAGCATTCAACAATATATACAATAAATGCACTAGTTTTTCTCAACAAATAAATGTCAAGCACCAATGGAATAATTTAACTAATCCCAAGAAATAAAAATTCACCTCCAAAACTTAGTTGTGTAGACACATTGTTATACCACCCAACACTATACCCGAGGATGCCACATTGGCATCAATCCAACACCACCATTATCTTGTTGGGTTCTAGTAGAAAAAAAAATTTGTTTAATTGACTCTAGAAAACAATTGTTTATGTAAAAAGTTCAATTAAAAATTCTGTTGAAATTCTAAATTAGAGACTTAGTGTCTTGAACTTCAGAAATTTTACCTTTTTCCTAGAGTTTCCCAGATATAGTCCATGAGATTTACATCCTTAGGGCTGATATGAAATATAATAAAACAATAGAAACAGTAGATGATATTTCACTTCTTAACAACCCTAATCCACTAGGAAAATTAAGAGAAAAGATATCAAGCTTATGCCACAAGTTTCAACATTCTAGGGAAATCTTATCATGCATAAACTAGACCTGAAAGTCACTTTCTGTCATTGATGGTGTTATAGGACGTACAAGAAAACAAGTATTTTTCAGATCTATGTTCATTGAGCGAGGGGAGTTTAGGTAGAATAGAGGAAAGTGAGACATCTAGTAGGTCTAACAGATGGAGATCAACTAGAGGTGAGAAGATCAGAAG
This sequence comes from Picea engelmannii, assembly GCA_009831015.1. Lineage (NCBI taxonomy): Eukaryota > Viridiplantae > Streptophyta > Pinopsida > Pinales > Pinaceae > Picea > Picea engelmannii. Next base: position 15,038 of record ML815382.1, read on the forward strand.
AAAATTACATAGACGCATGGAATTTTTTCTTGCAAAAGGGGGATCATTTTCTTATGATCATGAGAGCATAGACGACATCGAGGTTCTCTTGAGGTACAAACATATAGTGAAACGATGAGTACCCAAGGATATTCCTAAAATAAACATTTATTTTTGTGTAAACGAAAGGATATACTAGATTGCTCCATCGTCATTGCATGGTTTGGGGCTATTTTACATGGATGGCATAAATCTCTATTGTGACGGATTAACAGAATTTATGGAGTATGTCGGACCCTGTTGTATCTACAAAGATTGGATATGAATAGTCCAATATACAAAAAGTAAGCGAAGATATGGCTTGGCTGCAAATTATATACAGCTAAAAGACAATGATCAAAATAAAGGAGCAACTATCTATATTGACAGAAGGCCAAAAGAAACAGGGAATATTGCAGGGTTTATAAACAATACATGACCCGCGACCACAAATAAGAGACCCAATTGTGTATTTTAGGGGCGTGAAGGAAACCATGTATTCGTATGTGCAATAACATCAAAAGTTGTAGGGGAAGAGTTATTGATTGATTACAATTTGAATCGAATACTAATTTACCCAACCTGTAAGCAATGACTCTTATATTTTATGATTTTCATTATGTTCTTTACAATGTTAATCCATTTGGAGATCTTCGTTTTTTTTACTCAGTGTGTCCTATTTTTTTTATCAACAATAACATTCCTCCTTGGATGTCAATAAAGAGGGAGGATTTCTCATGCATTTGAATTTATTTCTCATGATAATGATCACGGTTCTAATTTTACTATAATGTGGCAGGATGATCATGGTAAATCAAAAGAGGCCTCGGAACATGACGATGATGATTATTCACTCGGTGAAAGGGATTTGTATGAATCCCCCGACCCTATGGTTTTAATTATAAAAAATATCAATAAAGCAAACAAGGAACTAGCTCATTTTTTAGATATTCTAGATCAAACTCATGAGGTAGAAGAAAAGATCAAAGAATTTATGACAAGGCTTAATACATATAATGTAATAACCATAATTTCAAGTGGTTTTATTTTTATGTCATAAGATCAATTATGAAATCTTGATTTTTAACTTTTATATTATCTAAATGAAAAAAATGTTTTTTTTTTTTCTTATATAGAGATTTTTGGATCCCATTGACACTGACATGCATGGTGTCGATAGTAGTGGCATTGCATAGACACCGCAAGGTCCTGACGCAAGACCTCGTATATCTTCTAGGATGCTACTATTCAGATATCCACCTTCCACACCATTAGGTGGGAGCCACAACACACACATTGAAGAAGCGGCAACACAGGTAGGCTATGGAGGTGGTGACAGAGATGAGGCCGATGATTTGACAAACTATATGGTTGATTTTCCTAAATTAATACGTGTGACCAGAACAGGGAACCTTAAGGTCACATTTATGGTCAACGATAAAGGGCTTCCATTAAAGCAAGTTAAAGTCCTAGGTAATTTTTAAAATTTTAATTGTTTCATGTTCTCTACGAAGACAAATATAAATCATCTAAATTATTATTTTTAAATTAATAATCATTTAATCATTTTGTGTATAGGGAACAACGATTTTTATAGGTCCTTGGAGAATAAGGCATTGCTGATTTTTGGGCCCACCATACAGAGAGAGGTGGAATTCCCAGATTTTCAACCTCGAAAAAGAATTGATGGATTATCTCGAAAGCCTTTTTGGTGTAGACACATTTAATAAGACCTTGGTCACCGCCACTGCTGGCCAATATTTAAAATATACATGAGAAACATATAGGAAGCACTTGAAACAAAATGATAGGTACGAGCATCCTCTGATGATTCCAGAGAGCATTGGCAGGCCCTCATTGAGGACACAAAAGAGAAGAAATTGATAGATGAAGGAAAAACACCCTCTGGTCCCAGAAGGTAAATTACAATTTCAATTCAATACCTTCAATTTGTTTTGATGTACATAAAATTGTGGTATATATTAACATACTTGAAACTTTTGATGATAGGTTGACTGAAACGTCAAAGGAAACAAAAGAAAGGCTTTCCAAATGTGGCCAGCATAGGCTAGGCCAAGGTGGCTACTTGAAGTTGTAGTCACGAATTGTAAGTACCTAAATATCTTATTTGTATTGCCTTAAAATCTTTAGGTAATTGCAGCGGATAACATTAAAAATACATACTCTTATGCAATGCAGGGTGACGATTTTGGTACTAAAACCACGGAGGAATACCTACAACTTGGTTACAAGTACGACTATAAAGTTGTAGTTGAACATCGAAAAAGCTTGCAGCAGATACCAAGAACCACTTTGCAGGATAAGATAAATAAAATTCAATCCACATTAACCTTTATTATTAATATAATACAATCATGTTGGATATTATTAATATTTACAACTTTGTTTTAATCAGGGGAGCAACATTGTCAACGAACACACTAGTATTGGAGAGCAGTGTGTTGATAGTAGTTTGCAACCAGAAGATGGTTCTCCCATGCAGTCCAAATTTTCCACGAGGGTGATGCCCCATGATGGTGCTACGACCGAGATGGAACATGACGGTAATATGGTTGTATTTTAATCATATACTTAATAATTTCATAGTTATACATTTTGTACTTCTATTTTTTTTTACTTATACATTTATGATTGTCCTTATAAAATTTGTGGTCTCAATGGCAGAGAATGTTGTACTTGAGGCTCGTACGGTTGAAGAGGAGCACGTGGGGGCAACCATTCCAATGGTGTCATCCAGTGCACTAGGTAAATAATGACATTGCATGTGTTTTTTTAATATTACTGAACTAGTTCAATGATATTTAAAAACTGGCCATCTAAATTTTGTATTTTTTTCTTTTGTAGGTGATGCCTCATCACATTGGTCTTCATTACCCCGTGAGTACCTCGCGACTAGGAGTGCTCTGTGTGAGAGGACACAATCACAATAATATTTTGAAGAGAACCCAGATAATGAAGGCATAGATAATGATGATATGATTAGGAACTATAGTGCTAAGAAGAAGAGGTCGGCTAAAAGTACTAAATGATGGTGTACATGAATATATTAATAATTATTTAATATAAAATCTATTTTCACCATATTCCTCTTTCCCACAGCCTTACATTAAAGACCATTTTCATGATTACATATGAGTTTAGACCTATTATTTTCCAAAGCATTAATTTTAGTATATTGAGTGAGTTTGTGATTAAATATTGGAAAAATAACATGTTTTCACTTATATATCACAGTGGGATAAGTTCTATGATGTTTATAGGTACATTTTAATACTCCAACCAAGACATATGATGGAATAGAATAAAGCCTCTTTTCACATCAATTTCCATTCTCTAGTTTTTAGATGTAAAGTGCTTTAGTGTAGTGTATGATGTTCTGGAATAATTGTTACTTTTCTCTTGGAATAATTGTTACTTTTCTCTTGGAATAATTGTTACTTTTCTCTTAGGATAATTGAGCTCACTCCAAATGGATGAAAGAAACATTTTATTTCATTGTAAACTGTTTTGAATATTGGTATGTATATATGTTTGTTTTTTCTATAAATATTTCAATAGATTTATATGTTGGGTATTGGGGAATTGAGAGTGATGTGAGGGGAGGGGAGGGACCATAAGAGATTCCGCCTTCAAGTGGTTGGCCCTATTCAGTAGAGAATAATTTATTTGAGCCGTTTAATCTTGGAGCAAACCTCCCTCGATCCAACGGAGCAACAACAAAGTCAATGTTGACTATGTTGCTCCTACTTCAAATCAAGGGAGGCAGTTTGATCAAATATTAGATGTGTGGCTCCAACAAATTATTCTCAAAAATAAGAGGAGCTCATTCATGTATGTTCTGACACTCTCGTAAAAATGCATCTTAGAGTAAATAATGCGCTACAAATATGACTTGTATTGTTTTTTTATATATTTATGGAGGTTGAATGATTTTGGCAAATGTTTTAAGATCTTTCTTCGTCGATTGAGGGAAGATCAAGACTAACATAGGGTCATATAGCTGAAGAGAAACACGTGGGGTCAACCATTCCAACTATATTGTCAACCAGTTCATCAGATCAGGTGTGATTTCTCCTTTTAGCATAGTTTATATAGCCATCAATTATAGTTATGTTTAATGTTTTATGAATTGTTATGTTCGATTTCTAAATTGAAAAATCACCATTAAGGTATGTATAATATTTTGATTATGTCCTCTAGATATTATGGATCTGTCAGTGTAGGTTTATGGTTCACCAATGGATAAAATCTAACATGAATGTATGGTTCACCACATCCATAAGAAAATGATGGATCCTTTTCCATCCCCGTGCTAACATATTCATATCATGCCTTCAACAGTTCCTTTCAGCTAGAATCAATGGCACATGCCCTCACTAATGTCACCTTACAATTCCTAGTAGGAACATGCACGGTGGGAATTCCTGCTGTGCATAAATGACCAACTCAGTCAAGTCACGGGAGCACGTGCACACTCTTAATGCAACATATATAGAATTTAATATACACCATACCTATTTATGAATAAATATGTATAGGGGTATGGGAACAACTAATGCCTAAGGGGTTAGGATTGAAATTGTTTTCAAGGATAGAGAAATGGTTAGAGCACCAAGATGTGGGTGATGTGGGTGCAAGGGTTGTACACAAGGTATATGCATAGTGCACTCATGGCTCGAGTTAATATTCAGTTAAGGATTGAGTATAAGTTATTCATAGGCTTAGATGGAGCTAGGGGGGTCTATTTCATGGTCTACATCAATCTCTTGGTCAATGTATAAATCTACATATATCTTTATGTGGTGGTTTAGGTGATGGTCTACGTCAAGATCTGGGTCCGGTGACAAGATATTTGGAGGAATGGAACCTACTGAAATGAACATTATGACCGTTTGGAGGCTTAGAGATTATGAGATTGCAGTGCACCCAAATTGAAAGGACCGTTTGGAAGCGGAGAGATAGTGATATTTCAATGAATTGTTTGGAGGCCCAGACATCATGAGATTGCAGTACACACGAGTTGAAATGACCGTTTGAGGCAGAAAGATGTGAGATTGCAGTGTACCCTTTGGAGTGTCGGATCAGATCAGATCATGATTAGGGTTATATTCTATATTTTCTGGGAAGGGATGGAGATCAGAAAATGTGCTACAAAGAGAACATCATTTGCATTCATTTCACACAAACATCAAATTCCACTTATTAATTTCAAATTGGTTTTCATATAGGAAGTCAAATTTCTCAAGTATGGGATTATTCTCATAATGTTTGGCTCTTGCATGTGGTATCACATAGTATTCATTATGTACTTAAACTCATCACCATATCTAATACCATCCTACCTGCAATCTGAACTTTCAATCAACCAAACAACTATAATTATTCATGCACATAATCCTTTTGTTTCAACATTCAAAACAACCCAAAATTCATCTCAAACATAACATATAAATTTTATGACTGCACCACAAATATTATAACCATATTTGCATACCAAAGGTTTCTTCCTCTAACATACCCCACTAGTATCAATGAAACACATGTATTCAACCATGAATACATTGTTTAAAAATATAAAATATGTCTGAAGGAATCCTTACCCAATTCTTTCAGAACACATGTTGTTATTAGTTTTCATACCTACACAATTGCCATCATCATATCTTAATGTTATCTAATCAGATGATGCCTTATGGATTCTCATGTGATCCCTTCATCAACCATATCGACAAGCATCCTCTTGTTTTTTTCCTTTGCACAAGTTTGTCTACCATACGCAACTATATCATCAACATATTCAACCCTTCGTCGGCATGCAATATCTAGTAGTCCCTGAAATGGTCTCAATCTCATGAGTTAGTAACAAATTTATTATTTCATCTTCCCACATATTAATTTCAATGAAAACACAGGCATGCATCCACACCATGCATTCAAATACTTCCTTCAAGTATAGCTATTCTTGAAGGAAGTTTTTGAATGCATTATTTGGATACATGGTGTGAATGCATGCCTATGTTTTCATTGAAGTTAATATGTGGGCAGATGAAATAATAGATGTGTTACTAACTCATGAGATTGAGACCAATATATAACTATTAACATGTAAGTGTGCATGTTCATCATTTGTACATTATCATATTACACATGCACATATATTCAACTTAAAATTAATTTGTCCTGTGAATGTCCTCAATCATTCATATTGGATGTCCTTCACAAACTTCATATGTCAAAACATATCTCAAACATCAAACACTCAAGAATTCAATCCAGAAGGCTTTAACCCTAAACATGACTTATGTACTTAATAGCCAATTTATGCTCTTGAGGATAGGAAAGGAATGTATTGACATTAGTTACTGCAACAACAACAAAATATATGTTTTCCTCAGTGGCCTTGATGAATGGTATATTCTATGTTATATGCCTTCACTTTCATCATGAAACTACATTTGTAACAGCCATTGAAATACCAACTAAATTATTTCATTCCAAGCTTGTTCTAATTCCAACAAAACTTGTAAGCCACCCCCATTTTCAATAGAGAGATACCATGTATCTATGTTGCTAATCCACTACTCCACACATCTTATATTGGATTGTTAAGATAATTAAAATCCATCCATTGGTTGTAAGACTGAGAACTAGGATCTATGGATAGATGATCCCAATTTGTGTGTCTACTTTGTAAGTTTGAAATATTTTGTTTGTTACCAAGAGCATTTACTGTGTTATTTTCCTCAAAATATTTCAACTTTTATATATCTTCTTGCTCAGTATGATGCACATTTCTACATGGTTCACCAATATCTAATGAATAACCTCCCGTGGATTCTAAAACAATTTAACAATTCCAACGACAAAGTCTAGTTGAATCCAAAGTTTATGACAAGAACTAAGTGAATAAGTGCATAATGAATTCACCCAAAGTCATACCTAAATTGTGCAACATATAATCCAAAGTTTTGGAGACTAAAGTTGAGATTGATACTAGTAATGCATTCTTACCATGATTGAGTGGCTTGAAAATATTTTCCCATGTAATACCCTCTTTGCACTCACAAATTCTTACAAACATCCTAAAATCCTTTTCTAAAGCCCATACAACATTAACAGGAAGGCTAAATAATGGTTATTTTCAGATGCCAATTTGACAATAAAAAACTCCTTGTCCAGAAAGAATGTGCTCTTAAGTCTTAGACAGTGCAAAATTAACTTAAATATACAACAAACATATTTCTATGAAAATTATTCTACATAGTTGCATCACATCATCAATTATGTGGTACAAATGTTTATGCAAAAGCTACTCCAAATTTTCACAAAATCATTGCTAACAGGGGTATAAAGGATGTATAACCTTTAGCCTCAATAAGATGAGGCACATAAATAAACCTTTGGGAATATCGCGTGTTGATGTGGCACAAAAGTGGATGACAACATAATCTTGTTCCAGGAAAGAATCTCCTCCAATATATCATATTAATAGAATTCATGTTTTCAATCCCCAAGGTCAGTGCTTCTACTCTTCTATATACCTTCTTATCACATGTGAAAACAATTTTCACAATCCACAACAAGGCAATGAATTAATTGCAAGGTGTTTACAAAAATTTCATATCAGTGGTTGTAATTATATTTACACTCTTGAGGTACAGTGACAGATTTGGGTGTGCTAAGATATTTTGGCATTAGAGGTGATCTCTCCCACCAAAAAAAAAAACTTTGTAACCTCAAGACTTAAAATGGTGTTTCTATAAAGAGGTGGAAAATTGCAGGTCAAAATTCGACACTAGAGGTGATTACTCCTCTAGTCTAGAGAGATCAATAGGAAACACCTAATTTTCAATATACCAAGGTTGAGACCACAAGCATGTTGAGTGCTATCCAAAAAAAAATCGAATAACTTGGCATGTTTCCCATCTATTTTTATTTGGAAAGGTCTAGGTATGGCTAACATTCATGATTTTGATCCCCAATTTGGATGTGGTATCTAGTTTCAACCAATATTCCAAATACAAGTATCTTGTATCTCTTGATATTGTTCACCTGCCTCTATATGGGATGGGATCAAATGAGTGAACATGATCGGTTGTCCTTTTCTCATACAATTAAGGCCCAAGATATTGCCTTAGACTATATTCCATCATAGAGAATAAATCCCTCCAAATTGTGATCCTTAGGCCTGAGTTTTCCCTTTGGCAAGTTCAAGAAACTATAATCTATAAGAAACTTTGCATTTTCAAGAAACTATAATCTATCTCTATAGTAAATTTTCAATCAGCGTTCATGAAGGCTTTGAGCATGTTTTTTTTCTTATTCTTTTTCAAATGCTAAACGCCAAAAGCATTGTCATTCATTTCCCTTGAGCCCATACAACCCCTAGTGTTGTAATCTTGGCTCCGATACCAATTGTAACATACCCACCCACTCGTGTACACTGTTGGGATTGTGGGGTACTTAAAATTTCCCTCACCTTTGTTTGAATGGAAATGTTTATTCAACACCACAAAGGCCACGATGGAGGAGAGAGATCTCAAGTTGAGGACATCCTATATTCTCTTCATGTAATTTTTGTTTCTAATTCTTTTATATAGTTCTTTTGGACTCTATTGATGGGAATATACAATCTAATGCTCATAAAGAACTGCATTCCTTAACAAATGTGAACATTTATCCTAAACAATGTGTAAGAAAGGAGCCCAATAGTCTATGTAGCAGGTCTTCAATGAGCAAAGAGAATGAAAACAATCACATTTGCACCTAATTTCATCGTACTTGCATTGAATCCACTTCCATATTGTCCTAGAGTTGTGTTATTAGTTTTCACTTAGTAACCCAAGCTCATACATTTCCGCATGCAATCAAGATACATTCCACCTCCATTATCTTGGAAAAAAAGAGTTGTACTATTGTCCCTAGGGTTCTGAATTGTGTCCACAATGAAAAAAGTTGCACCATTTTGAAAATATTCAACTACATTATCAAGCAACTTCGAAATATCTCCAAATTCCCATGTGTGGGAAGTCGCATTAGAATGGAGGAATTTTGATTGTACTTGAACATGATACATGTCACCTGGTAGAAATCACTTTTGTTCATTTTGGACATCATAATCCCCAGCTTTCCAAAATTGATTAAAACTATTTTTCTTTGAGTTTATACCTAAACAATTCGGTAAAATGAAAAATGAATGCAAATGATGTTTTCTTTGTAGCGCATTTTCAGATCTCCACCCCTTCTACTAGCATATTTGGGCCATTTTGCGACAGTTGTTTCGATGTTATTTCGTTGATATGGCGACGAATTTGGAGTCTGTGAAACGTCGGTTTATGTGACATGGCATTTTCGACGAACTTGATCAAACGTTGAAAAAGCGACAATATATGCAAACAATGTGAAACCAATTTTTCGTCTAAATTGTGACAACAACTTTTATAGCAAAAGAAACGCATCAATAGAAGTTGTCATCACATATGCGACAACAAATTTTCGTTGTTTATATAGCTAAACCTTCGCATCAATAGAAGTTGTCGTCACCTATTCTATGACCACTTTTTGTTGTTTATGTATCTAAACCGCCGCATCAATATAAGTTGCCGCCTATTCGACAACAATTTTTTGTTGTTTATGTAGCTAAATTGATGCATCAATAGAAGTTGTTGTCGTCGCCTATTCGAAGACAACTTTCCATTGTTTATATAGAAAAACCGTTGCATCGATAGAAATTGTCGTCGCATAGGCGACGACAGCGTTTCGTTGTTTGTATAGAAAAACCGTCGCATTGATAAAAGTTGTTGTCAGATATGCGACGACCAAAATTTATTTAGAGAAAAAATAAAAAAATTATTTTGGGCATCAATTTTGATATTAATATTAAATCCCAAAGGGTATTTTGTGATCACCGTATTGATTTCACAAAGCCTTGGGACTTCTTTGATGGAGCTTGTCAAGGCTCTCCAAAAATGTGTGGGGATGGAGTCATACTCTTTTTAGATCATTACCACTTCTTCTTCAATGCAAGAACTTTCTTAGAAACATGGTACCCAAACTTAAGCCTAATGCATAATATTTTAGGTTTGGATGCCTTGGTGGGCCTGGGGTTCCATGGCTTAAGTTCGCTAGACACTTGACACTTGCTAGAATCATATTGCATCAATTTTTTTCCTACATGAGGAATACAACCACATCCACTCTCATGTTTCTCCATTGTAAGATGCATCAAGTCCACAAAGGTACGAGTCTATGATAGTTGGATATGATGTGGAATAATGATTAAATGTCTAAAGAGATCTGTCTCGGGAATCCTTAAACATGGTTGTCTCATTAAACACAAGGTCCAATTAAATTCCACCACATGGAAATGCAACATCAACATGAATGAACTTGGAAGGACTAGTGTATATGATGTGGACTAATGATTAAATGTCTAACGAGATCTGTCTTGGGAATCCTTATAGGATCCATGTCTTGTGTTCTAACAACTCTCATATAAGAATAGCCATGTCTCGTGTACTAACACCTCCCATATAAGAAGAGCTATGCATCTTTGATATGGATAGAGGAGAAAAGTAGTGAGGGAGCGACCCAAGTCCAGTACTCCTGGTAGAGCCAATGGAACCTCCCTCTAATATTATAATAAATGGGACATCTAAAGATGAGTTTCTCTTGCATATAGCTCAATATCTTTCAATTGATGCAATTGACAAATCCTCTCTAACGAGGAATGTGATGATTTACCCAATTGGGAGTTGGTGAGAGAAAACCCTAAAGTTTCCAAGAGAAATCCTAAGGATATGCATCCAATGTTTTTGAGTATAGGAAAGTTTGACTATAAGTTCATCCTTCAGTTGTATGAAGTGCTTAAGGTAGAAGGCCATATTAGGGTCGAGTCCCTTAGGGGGTGTTCAATTGACCTAGATGTATTGTGTGTGGATATCCTCTCTAATCAACTTGTTCAAGGAGCTAGAATGTGACCGGTGGGATCCAAGGAGTATCTATAAGGGGGGAGACAATCAATAGGGATGCCAACAAACTAAAATAAAAAAGAGACCTCAGAAGACCAAATTTCCTCATCCTAGAGGGGATTGTAGAGGTAATCTATTTTGATGAATAAAGATCCAATAAGGGGTATCTCTCCTTCCATTTTGAGGAAACTGTTGATTCTTCAAAATTTTGCGTGGGAATACATATTCCCAAATGGCCATGGTGGAAGGATAGGAAGCACTTTGGGATGTTCTAGAATGGGTGATAGCAAAATTTGAAATAAATTTTCCATTGGAAACAATACTACTTACTTTTCTCTTCATGTTTTGACTTCTATATTTCTTCAAAAACCAAACTTACAACAACAACTAGAATGTGTTTTGAAGTTGGGTCATGGAGGCGACACTTCAAAAAAATTTGAGATTGAAGTTTACATGGAATTTTTGAATGATTTTTCATTATATAAACATGCTAGAGTTGTTGACAATGAATATGAGGATATTTTGGAAGAAGGGAATAGGATCAGGAAGGGAATAGGTTTATCGTGGAAGTGTTTAATTTCCTAACACTCTTGAGATGCCTTTTTCACCTTTAGGTACTTGAGGAGGACTAAACCAAAGTATTACATGCACACAACACTTGGGTTCGAACCCCGGTTCTAATAATTCCCATTCTCCTAAAATCTCTAAATGTAAAACATAAAAACAAACTAGCTCAGTGAAAGCCTATCCTATAAGTTGACTTGGCGTAAATAAATTTTCAAGATGTTCTTGGGCAACCTTAGAAGGGACCTAACAATAAGAGTAGTAAACATGGTGGTGATAACAATTTGGTATAGATTTGGAACTTAGTTTCCAGTGACAAAGGTTTAGTGATTCACTTCTTGGGTTCGAACCCCAGTTCTAATAATTCCCATTCCCCTAAAATCTCTAGATGTAAAACATAAAAACAAACTATCTCAGTGAAAGCCTATCCTATAAGTTGAATTGATGTAAATAAATTTTCAAGATGTTCTTGGGCAACCTTAGAAGGGACCTAACAATAAGAGTAGTAAACATGAGTGGTGATAACAATTTGGTATAGATTTGGAACTTAGTTTCCAGTGACGAAGGTTTAGTGATTCACTTCTTGGGTTCGAACCCCGGTTCTAATAATTCTCATTCCCCTAATATAAGTTACTTTGTTGCACTTCCAACACTTAGTAATGATGATACAATTGAAATACATGTGGTGGTTGATGGGAGGTTACTTGGTTAATCTAATATAATGTTTTAATAGACAATGCATCACAAAAGGATTTATGAGTATCTGACATTGTATATGCATGATTTAGTGATTTCAAGGGTACAGTGTTCCTAGATAGCATCCCACTCTCGAGTTTCATAAAGTTGCATAAAGGGTACAATGTTGCATAAAGTTGCATAAGTTCCATAAAGTTGCATAAGTTGCATGTTGCATACAAAATTGTTGCAATATAGTTGCATATAGTTGCAATATAGTTCTAAATTACGTCTTATATTTGCATATAGTTTCATATAGTTGCAATATAGAAATGTCGATGATATCTCAATTACATCTTATATGCCATATTCTAACCCTCTTGTTCTAAATTTCCCTAACTCCATAAGTCAATTGGATAGGCATTGGTCTTGACAAATTCCACCATCCATTTTATTGTAAAGATTACATCAAAAACATTTCTTTACTAAGGTTTCCCCCCTAGTGCCGAAAAAAACCAGCCTAAAGTGAGTGGAACATTGGTTGAGGTGACAATGGGCAACCTTCCTAAGTGCCCCTAGAAGTGTACTTTCTCAAAGGACTTTTTAACATTTGAAGTGCATGTTTGGGAGGTAACAAGCATCACAAAAGGTTAGGATATATCATGACAACAGAAACATATTATAGATAGTGAAGGGGTGTAGGATAAGCACACAAGTAAGAAAAATTAAACCAAGGAAGAAAAAGGAATGAGCAATCAAGAATATGCTCAAGCAATCTAAAGGTCCAAGAGCAGCAACAAGGGAAAAAAACAAAAAAATGGCTAAATGTAATCAACCAAGCATTCAATCAAAGTTCAACTAACAAGCATATGGTGGCAAAGAAACCAAGTAGAAAAGATGAAATAAAAATAATTTGTGAATCATACCTCTACTACAATTAATATTGACATGAATCAAATTCCTACCATTGATATATTAGTCTTCCATAAATAGACTGTGATATTGTTTCTAAGGACTATCTTAGCCAACAAATGCTATAACCATAGGTGTTGAACAAATAAAGTTATGTTATGAGTTTGCAACCGATTTAAAGTGGTGTTCTTAGTTTGCAAGATTTTGTAGCCACTCTAACTTAACTTCTATCCCTAATTGTGGAGGACCAATTCTACCTTATGCTATTTCCCATCACATGAAATAGTTTTATCACCCAATATTGGAACTTGAAAGTCAAAGATAGGGTGGAAAAACATGTTTAGTTTTTTTTCATTTAGGTATCTATCAAAATATGTGAACTACAACTATCTATAAGTTTTGGTGCATATGTAAATGCACTTGCTTTAGTGTCATTTTTACCTTGCATGCATTATTTTCTTTAGTGCTTTCGTACACACATGAAATTAATCTTAGATTTTTTTTTCTTCCTTGATTTAATGAGAGATTCATGGCATGCCTTTGTTTATAGAACCTCTCTAGAAAACACTTGCATTTATACTACTTAATAGACCAATATTGTTTTGTAGATAAGTCAATTAATGAACATAGCAATACTCTTTTGCAATAGTCTAGTTTTACAGCACATCTAGTTCCATGGGGGATTTGTTGTGGCCCAATTTGTTGGTGAAAATTATGTGGATATCGCTAAAAATATCACCTACTTACCTAGGGAAAGTATTCATGGTGTGGTAAAAAATTGCATGCATGATTAGGAGACAATTTCTTGGTGTGGGAACCCACTTCTATTATGCTAAACAAGTCAATATTACACAATTTGTTTGTGGTGATGAAATCACTCTTTCTTTATGCTATTGAAGTCTCTATTTTGTAGTATCTTTCATAGCTTTGAAGGCATCCTTCTATTACACTACTAGATTCTCTATTATATAGTCACTTCATGGTGTTGTAAACACTCTTCTATTACGCCACAAAAGGCTCTATCCGATAGTTTATTTAATGGGCTCAAAGCAACTAGATTTCTTCTATAGAAATCATAGTTCCATAGTAGGGTAATTGTTTTGAAGCTTCCTTACATCAACTACAAAAACATATTTTGTAGTATCATGAATGCTATAGTAATGGATTGAAGTCAATTTCCCCTTCTTACACCATTTAATTACCATCACTGGAAATCAAATATGCTATTTTTCTAGGAGTAGAGGGCTATTTAGAATCATGATGGGGATTAAATTTGAATCTATACTAGATGATGAAAATATGAAGTGGTTTAACATATGTAATGAAGGGTTTATTATGTCTCTCCATCTCTCTTGATCTTCTTTTCCACATTAAATTTGGTAGTTCACCCAATCAAATATGGACTACTTTGGAAGGATTGTTTGGGAAGCATAATGTGTTAAGAGGACACCACTTGGAGAAGGGGATAATCATATTGAGCCTAGGAAGTTTTGACACCATCCAAGAATTCTTTTGGAACTGCTTGGAAGATGGCATCCCTTCATGATTTTGTTGTTGTGTTGACCAGGGAACAAGCTAACTTTATACACATGTGTGGTTTAAAGAAATCCAAAGCACATTCCCTTGCTACAAATTGGGGCACTAAGGAGTCCTAGAAATCCTCAAACAATGTTACAAGAAAAATCAGAGAAATGAAGATATAAAAAATGACCATTAACAAAGGCAAAAAATAGAGAACTGCCAAAGTTCTGGAGCTATTTTGTAGTGATCTAATGGGTACATTTTCACGGGCTTGTTCACTAGTTTGCGTGGTTGGGATTTGCCTTCTTATAGCATTTGTTTCTTAAATAAATGTAACATAGTTGTTGAAAAAACCAAGCATTCATGTATGTAGTGTTAGCTATTGAAAATTTAGGGCTTCCAACCAATGGGATTCTACAGGAAGATTGGTATCTACCACCAATATATTTTACTCCCTTATCGATGATTTTGGCGGCATTTCTTGAGCTAGGGCATCTTTGTCGCTTGAGCTAGGGCTCCTCTATTTCTCGTGTGCCCTCCTCCCGTGCACCTCTCCCTCCTTATCCCCCGTTCCCTAGCCTCCTCCAGTACTCTAGGGATCCTCTGTCTCCCGCGTGACCTCCTCCCATGCGTCTCTCCCTCCTTCTCCTCCTTCTCCCCTGTGCCCTAGCCTCCTCTTGTGCCCTAGCCTCCTCCCATGCATGTGAGTGTATAGTGGTGGTGGTTTCTTGTAACTCTGTGTGCGAGTGTATGGGATGTCTGTGGTGGTGAGTGCGTGAAGCTCTCATGCGTGCGAGTGTATAGTGGCTCCGTTTTGAAATGATTTTTTTTGTTTTGTTTGTATATTCTGTTTTATTTTATGTTATTTTGATTTTCGTTTTGTTTTTTGTTTTTTTTATTATATATAATATATATTATATACATATAATATATAATATATATATTATGTATTATATATATTATATATATTATATATTATATACATAATGTATATTATATATAGGCCTAGACTATAACTCTTCATAACTCTTCCAAACTCTTCCATCTAAATCATTGGGGGCCCACTGAGAAAAGAGAATAAAGAGAAGGATGAGGAATTTCCAAACACCTACCATGAGAAGTGATGAAATCCACTATGGTGATGAGTGAAGGTATAAATGAGGTTGTTATAACTATGAGACAAAGGGTGATGAAATATCGAGGCCCGTAGAAATACGTCTTAGGTGTCCTCCCTCGTACAAGAGCCACCTCGATAGAAGCCTAGTAAAATGGCCACTAAGATACCTCTTCATAGATGCATGAAACATGTTACCTTTCCTTCAATATGAAATGAAATGGTCATGATATATTAATTATTTAAAGAGCTAGGAGTCTCAATCAAACCTCTAGTCCCAACCTTGGCATTATATATGAAATCACTTTCCTCTAGATGATAATGGTGGCTCAATCAATCTCAATCACAACCTTGAATGCATGACACCACAGTTGAATGGTAAAACATGGGGGACATTATTAAAGAGAGAGTATTCTCTTTCTTTTTATCTCTAGTAGGTAGGTATCTTATATACAAAATTATGAATGCATATATGTGATCAACCTACTCTCCATATAGCAAGCCTGATACAAAATTTGACAAGTGCAGTTGCAGTCATATGAAATTATGAATGCATAGATGAAGAAACCAATTCAATTGAGAACCTTGTTTTTGCAGATTGAGCTCTTCCTCAATGTCTTTTTTGTAGATTTCCAATAGATGTGTTTTGTAGATTCAGATGCTCTTTCTCAAAATATTTTCATATCTAACATTCCTCTGTGATCTTGCACTAGCCCGATACATAATTTGATAAGTGTAGTTGCGGTGATACAGAATTATGATTGCATAAATGAAGCAACCAATTCAATTGAGAACCTTTCCTGTGCAGATTGAGCTCTTCCTTGGCATATTTTTGTAGTTTCCAATAGATGTGTTTTGTAAACCTGAACAAATATTTCTCAACGAATTTCTGTATCTGTCAATATTTTTCCATCTTGCACATATAACCACCCATTGACTCATTTATTTTAAAAAATATTTACATTTAATGAAAATTTAATGTTTGATAATTGTCAACAATTAGAGTTGTACTTCTTCTATTTCTTTGTTATAAATTCTTCACTTTGTGAATATAATGGTTGATATAAAGTTCAAAATGAAGGGAAATACAGAGTGGATAGCATGTGAAAAATCTTAATTGGGAAGAAAAGGTGGTTTACCTTGAACTAATGAATAACTCAACAACAATAGAAAAAACAAAGGTAGCAACCCAGACATATCCAATTCTAGTTTGATAACCAGTTATTGATCCACCAACATAAGACAAAATAGTTATTGTTAATTTGTAGGTTAATTTTACATTGTTCACATTGTTATAGAGACATTTGCACTAATTCATTGCATGAGGATATTCAAGGCAACATAGAAGAGAGATAAATCAACATCATTTAATTTTTTTCCTTGGTTCTCATATTCTTAGTAACTATTTGCATTGTATTTAATTTTTTTCCTATGACTAGTGCCCTTATCAATCAAGGTAACGAACTTTCCCCTCTTGTTTGGAATAATGTCTTTTAGATAATA
>ML815382.1:50176-63301 GCA_009831015.1 Picea engelmannii
ATTACTTACAAAAAAAATACTATTTGCAAGTTTACAATAAATGTTGATTTCAAAGTTGAGTTGATCTTCAAATTTGATGATGTTTTGAGTCCTTGATTATGAGCTTGATGTGTCCAATGTTGATGTGATTGCCAATTTGATATCTTTGTTTCAGCTTGATTACTTGGTCTTTAATGTATGTGCTTCACTGGCATTAATTGTGTGCTTGCATTAACTTGTTATGGATTTCATGTGTGAATGGTTATACAGTACAAGTGTAGTGTCAAAACTAGACACAATACCAAGAAAAAATTCAAGAAATCTTTCACCATCACACACAATGAAAGGTGATCCTGATATCCTCTTGTTCAATTTCGAGTGGATCTAGGACAAAGAAGAAAAAAATGATGTTTTTATTGAAAATGATGTACATGAGGTCTACAACTAGACTTCTTATGTAAACACTTATAACCCTTTTTACAAACTAAATTTATCAATAGTTACAAGCATTGAAGCCCTCAATTATATTTTATTCAACCTTCAAATCCCATACTTTCTTCACTCAACTTTGACTCTCACAATGGTGATCCTCAAACATACTTTCATGATTCTTTCAATCAATAGACTTTGATCTTGACCATGAATTGAATACCATTCTTGCACTTTCCATACAATTCCAATTCAATGTGTATTTTACAATTTCAACTCTGATGTGAAACAACCACTCACTTAACATATAACATATAGTATCCCATCAATTATGAAGAATTGTTTTTACCCTTCTTACCAAAGTTCTTCAATCTTCAAATCAAATTGACCACTCATTCTATCAAATCATTTGTGAGTTGTTTCTTTGTTAATAATGTGAACATATTGCATCATAAACAAATAATTCATCTTGGACCAAAAAAGAAAAATATTATACCTTACGCCTGAAATCCTTAAACATTGTACCCATCTTTCTGTACTCCTCAATGAGACCATTCCATTCCTTTATTGTTGTTTCATTATCCTCCATACTAATCAAATAAAGGAATTGGTATTCTTCGGTTGTGAAAAGAACATCACCTACGCTCGATAATAACCACATGTATCGATTTGCTCTCAATTTCTTGAAGAACCCAACTGTGCATGCTCCCTTGATAATTTGTAAGTTGCACAGATAATGGATCTGGTCCAACTTATAAATGTTCTGCAGCAATGCTCGTTAACTTGCCTTAATTACCAACACATTTCTATGCATTGTTGTAGATCACATGGATAACTTGCACTAATTGTGTTTGTTATCACTCCAGGAAACTCTCCTAGGTTGTATCTCAAAGATGCCTGGTAACTTAAATAATCTTTCAATGATTTACTCAATGATGGGTATGAGGTTGGATCAATATGAATATCTAACTCACTGGATTGTATCACAAGACTGCCTAAGGATATTCAAACAATGCAAGGCCTTTAAGAGCTATTATCAGATAGGTGAATCAAATGGATAAAAAGACTAATCAATTAACCAGAACATACGTCTATAAAACAATAGATATGATGGGCTAACAGATCAACAATAAATACTTATGATCCTTTGCTTACTAATCATATAGTGATATGACAGTCACCAATGGACTATGTAAACATAGATAAAGAACATAATTCGACTCATAAGCATATAACAGAAAGAGAAAAGAAGATCTGAAAATAACAGTGAAAGAAGATTGCAGGCTGAACATATTATAGAAAGAATCTCTATCACAATAGCAGTATAGTTTAGAACTCAAAATTGAACCCCTCGTTCATCAAATGTTCTTGGCTTTATAGCCTTTACAAACAGTTTCCAGATCCTAAAATAAATGGATCTCAAATCTAAATAAATCTCTAAGTAAAATCAAATACAACAGCTATAACTTAGATCCTATGTCTAAGGTATTAGATACCATTTAAAATTGAGTCTTTAAGTGCCACATGAATTATCCTTGAGAAGAAAAAGGACTCTCGAATCATCTTGATATCTTCTACAGTCTTCAGGAGGATGACAAAACATTTGACATTTTCCTTTGACAGCTAGGCAACACTTTTTCTAAAAGTAGGAAAGCCTCCTTGACCTATTTTCCTTTGTATCTACCTTATAAACTTGAAGGGAGGATAATCTTTGTTCCATTAAATTCTATCGTTCGATTAGAACTTTCATGAGATGATTTGGCAGAAAAGATATTCGGTTTGTGCACAAACACTGAATTTATGCCTGTGTTTCTATTTTCGACAGCTTAAAGGCATGAAACAGAGTGAGATTAGTTGCCGAAAGAGGATCTTTAGGTAGCTAACAATGCCTTTTGGAACTGGTCTGAGCTCTCGAAAGTGCAGGCCTTCAAAAAGTCTTAAAAACTGCAAAAATGAAATTTCTTTGGACTGTCTGCATTTCAGGGCTCTTTATGCAAGTTTATGGCTGCTTGGAAATTCTGAATTAACCTTGATTGAATGATGATTCTTGAGTTTTTCCCACCACCTGGGCTATGAATCATTATTCTGATGTAGGAGCATCGCCAACTCATCAAGCAAGCCAGCGTGGAAGCAGAAGACAGTTGGACAAGACAACACAAATTTTGAAATTGCCTTGGAAGTTGTTGCGCGATCTTAATTGAGTCATTTAAGACAAGGCACACTTGTGTATTGTAAATGGAACTTGAGCGGATAGCTCTCATCCTTAAAAGATAGACAACATTTAATATAGTTAATGCAAGTAGATAGGAATTTAATTCTAGATTTGATAGCTTTAGGAAGCAAGAGGGAAAACGGATATAGACACCCCTCATTGTATTATTGTAACAAAAGCCTAAGCATAGAGAAGAGGAAGAAGAACATTCAGAGAGAATGAGCAAGTAGAGAACTGTGTAAAATAACACCCATGTACAGATATTTGAATTAATAGAAGAGTTCTGATTCAAAATTCATGGTTTGTGTTGTTCTCTGTGTATTTGATGTTGTTATGCTCATGAATGTTTGTTCTCTGTTATACATTTGCTTTTATATGTTGTGCGTATGATTTCATGATTGAATTTTAAATCTAAAGGAAAGGAGAAATGAGTTTCAATTGTTTCTCTAATTGAGCCAGAGAATTCCTGGAAAGAGTGCAGTTGAAGTGTCCGCAAGGAGTGCGTCGACAGGAGGGTTCAAATCGAGATAGATTTTGTTCTCATTTCCTCGAAGGGAAGTTGGGTATAGGGTCATGCAAGAGGTGCGCAAGCCAGGTAAAATACTCAAGGTTGAGAACCTGAGTGAAAATCTGAAAGACTGTTGCTGCAGGTGTGTGCAGAGTCGAAAGAGACTTCAACACTCAGACGTGTTGACAAGTTTCCGCAAAGAGTGCATGTAGGGAGACTTTTCTAAGGCTCAAAGTCACAGCAAGACTCATGAAGGATAGAGTCTCCGAAGTCGTAGAAGGATCGCACAGAGAGGTTGGTTTTGAATTTTTCAAGCAAGCACTGCAAGTTTGCACATAGGTGAACAAGTCTTCGTGGAGGAAGGAACGGACGGCCAGAATTCCCCGAGGAGAATTCGTGAATCGTCGTAAGCCATTAGATCTTGGAAAGGTGGAGGGAAGATAAGGCGACATATTCCCAAAGGGTTCCAAGCTCAGGAGAGATGGAACCATTGATCAAGACCATGAGGGTCATTGGATCCACACGCATATCGTAGATCGAGGTTTCGTGAGTCGAAGCTCCAAAATAGTGCATCAGGATTTGCAATATCGCGATCCGCGATATCCCGACGAGCTCAAAATTGTCCATCGGTTGGGACGCATGTCGAAAGATCCAGAGAAGTCAAGGTTCGGAGCATCGGAGTTTTTAGAGACAAGGTATTCATGCCGTGTGGAATCGTGAAATGCGATATCCCGATGGTGACGTAAACAGTGTGGGGCTGCAGGAGCCAGTGGAAGCCAGGTGGCACCCTATATCGGAGTTCGGGGAAGGGAAAGTCCCAAATATTTTGGAATTCGGATTTGCGATTCCGCAAAATCCAAAATTTCGATAAAGGTGACTAGACCGTTGAAAAGTCAACCCACGAGCGCATCGGAGTTTCGGCACATTGGGGTTCGGAAGTCGATAAGTCGAGTGGTTCGACATCATGAGTGGTGAAATCACGATAGAGTAGAAGTCTCGACAGGGTTAAGGTGAGGTTAGCATTGACTTAGGCATCGGGTCTCGGTGATCCATGGGTGCAGCGCTCGACCTTTGGACTCGCAAGTTGCGAGTTCTGATTTCCCGATAAGCAAAGAAAAGGGGAATCACGCTAAGTGTTCTATGGGTGTGGATTTCCCGATAGGGAAATAGAATAACGTTTCAGTTCTTCGGGCAAAAAAGGAAGAGAATATCCTGTGAGCGAGCGTACCAGTGAGGGTGCGGCTGTGTCGGAGTGGTATCAGAGCACAAAAAGACTCTTTGCTTTCTGTAGCAGAGAAGAGGAAAATTCACCATGCCGCCAAGGAGAGAAAGGCAATCACCTGATCCAGAGGATAGGGAAATTTCGAGGCAGAGAGGCAGACAGATTTTAGATCCAGCCATAGAGAGACAAATGCGTGATCTCCGAGCTAGACTTGAAGACATGGAGACAGTACAAAGACGCACAACCAGTGTAGGGGATCTGAGTGATTCCGACAGCGATATAGAGGTTGAATGCAAAAAAGAAGTCGCAACTGAATATGCAGCGAATGATTGTCTAATAAAAGATATTGCATGGATGGGTGCAAAGCCAAAGATGGACATTCCAGTTTACAAGGGAAATCTAGATGCAGAAGAGCTTCTAGATTGGATTAGAGCTCTTGACACCTACTTCGACTATGAAGATGTTGAAGAGGATAAGAAGGTCAGGCATGTTGTCATGTGCTTGAAAGGACATGCCACATTATGGTGGGACGAGCTACAGGCAGATAGAAATTGCAAGGGCAAGCAGAATATCAAGAGCTAGGATCAAATGATTGCAAAGATGAAGGAAAAGTTCATCCCGAGGGACTATCAAATCACTCTGTTCGGGAGGAAGCAAAACCTGAGACAAAAGTTGATGACAGTTAAAGAATACACTGAGTAATTCTACCGACTGAACATCAGGGTAGGTCATCGGGAGAGCGATGATGAGAAATTTTCCAGGTATATGAATGGCCTGAGATACGATATCCAGGACGAGATGAGCATGGTAACCATCAAAACTTTGGAGGATTCTTATCAGATGGCTTTGAAAGCTGAGGAAAATCTGAGTTGTAAGCAAGGTCAAAGAGGGCGAGGTAGGAGTCAGCCCAGAGGCAAGTCAGTTGCCAAGAATAAATACCAGAAGCCCAAAGGGGAATGGAAGAAACCTTAGGGTAAGATGGAGAGAGGTGGAAGTTCACGGCGGGGGAAACACGCTGAGCAAAGAGAACAACATACTAAGTAGAGAGGAGGATATGCCGATAACAATGTGTTTCCTCATACCAGAGGTAGAGGAAGAGGAAGAGGTGGAGTAATCACTTGCTTCACGTGTGGAAAAAATGGACACAAGTCATTCAAGTGTCCAGAGAAAAAGAAGGATGGAGGAGAAGCTCATATCGCTGAGGCACAGTGGCGAGACGTGGAAGTTGAAGATGCTGAAGGTGGAAGGTCATTGATGATGCGAAAAGTTCTTTTGACACCCAAGAAGGAGGTGGAGGACTTAGCTCAAAGGACCAGACTTTTCAGAACAGCTTGCAAGACCAAGGATAGGGTATGCAAGGTTATCATGGACACCGGTAGCATAGATAATCTCGTTTCAACCGAGATGGTAGAGAAGCTGGAGCTGGAGACAACTAATCACCCGAGTCCATACAAGGTTTCATGGCTACAGAAGGGACACCAGGTAACTGTTACTAAACAATGCTTGGTTGAATTCAAAATAGGAGGATACAATGATAAGATTTTGTGTGACGTCAATCCTATGGATGTTTGTCATTTATTGCTAGGAAGACCATGGAAATATGACAGAAATGTTATTCATGATGGGAAAATGAACACATACACCTTGGAGAAAAATGGGAGAACCCATATGTTACTTTCGATAAAAGATAAGGAGGTGAAACCAGAGGCAAGCAACATAGTACTTCTCATGAGTGGGAAGGAACTTCTTACGAAGGTGAAGAAGAAAGAAGATCCACAATTCTTTGTGGTCAGAAAGCCGAGGATTGTTTTGACTAGCACAAGAGTGGATGATCTACCAGAAGAAATTCAAGAACTACTGGAAGAGTTCGCTAACATTGTGGTAGATGAATTAACTCGTTCATTACCACCGATGAGGAGTGTAAGTCATCATATTGACCTCATTCCAGGAGCTAGTTTTCCAAACAAAGCTGCGTACAGGTTGACGCCGCAAGAAAATGAGGAGGTTAAAAGACAGGTCCAGGAGTTATTGGAAAAAGGGTTAGTCGGGGAAAGCTTGATTCCATGCGATGTTCCAACAGTACTCAGTCCAAAGAAAGACGGAGGTTGGAGGATGTGTACCGACTTGAGGGCGATTAACAAGATAACCATCAGGTATAGATTTCCATTTCCAAGGATGGATGATTTAATGGACTGCTTGAGTGGGGAAGAATATTTTTCAAAAGTTGATCTGAAAATCGGATATCACCAAATTCACATGAGAGAGGGTGATGAATGGAAAACAACATTCAAGATAAACAAAGGTTTGTATGAATGGTTGGTCATGCCATTTGGCTTAACGAATGCACCGAGTACCTTTATGAGGTTGATGAATGAAGTCCTGAAGGATTTCATCGAAAAAAATTTCATCGTATATCTGGATGATATATTGATTTTCAGTAAGACGAAGGCTGAACATCTAAAGCATTTGGCCATTGTGATGAAGAAGCTACAGCAGGAGAATCTGTTGATAAATATGAAGAAGTCCTCATTCATGAAGACAGAGCTCATTTATCTGGGTTTTGTTATTTCAGCGAATGAATTAAGAATGGATCCAAATAAGGTAGAAGTGATCAAGAATTGGCCATCACCGAGGAATTTATTCGAGGTGAGAAGTTTTCATGGACTGGCTAGTTTCTACCGAAAGTTCATCAGGAATTTCAGTGGGATTAGCGCAACGATGATGGACACAGTGAAGAAATGGCATAAATATTTTCACTGGACAGCAAAGGATGAGAAGAGCTTCAATCTGTTGAAGCGAAAGATCACAGAACAACCGGTTCTGGTGTTACCGGATTTCCAAAAGACATTTCAGGTGAAATGTGATGCAAGCGGGTTTTCCATAGGAGCGGTCTTGAGTCAGGAGGACATACCAATCACATATTTCAGCGAAAAGATGAACGAGGCGAAATTGAAATACTCCACATATGATAAGGAATTTTATGCCATCATACAAGCATTGAAAAAGTGGAGGCATTACTTGATCCCAAAGGAATTTGTTCTGTATAGTGATAACCATGCCTTACAGTTTGTGACTCAACAGGAGAAGTTGAATCAAAGGCATGTAAAATGGGTTGAATACATACAGAATTTCACGTTTGTAACTAAGCATATTTTGGGTACTACTAACAAAGTGGTTGATGCTTTGAGCAGGAAATGCTTGCTTATACAGGAGTTTCGAGTCAAAACATTGGGCTTTGAGAATCTCAGGGACATGTACACAGACGATCCAGATTTTAAGGAGGCATACGAGGCAGCTGAGAATATAGTTCTCAGGGACAGAAGCCAGTGGATAGAGTACGTGATCCAGGAAGGGTTTTTGTTTAAGGGCAATCAGTTGTGTATTCCAAATTTCTCCATGTGGGAGAATCTGCTGAAGGAGAAACACAGTGGAGGATTGGTCGGACAATTCGGTCATGATAAGACATTCGCGAAGCTGAGCGAATCATACTTTTGGCCAGGGATGTGGTCAGAGGTCAAGAGGTTTGTAGACAGATGCAGGATTTGCCAACATTCAAAAGGGAGGAAGCAGAATGCAGGATTTTATCATCCATTTCCCATACCAGAGAGGCCATGGGAGGCGATAAGCATGGATTTCATATTGGGATTGACAAGGATGCAAAGAGGATTTGATTCAGTATTTGTAGTAGTGGATAGGTTTTCCAAGATGGCACATTTTATCCCATGCCAGAAAACCATCGATGCGACACATATCGCAAATTTTTTTTTCAAAGAGATCATTCGACTTCATGGGTTGCTGAAAAGTATAGTTTTGGACAGAGACACAAAATTCATAAGACATTTTTGGAGGACTTTGTGGAAGAATTTGGGGACTAACTTGATGTTCAGTTCTTCTTATCATCCTTAGAAGGATGAAAAAATGGAATTGGTGAACAGAAGTCTGGGAGACTTGCTGAGGAGCCTGGCGGCAGAGCACCACAGCCAGTGGGATAATATATTACTGTAGGCAGAGTTCGCATACAATGATTCAGTAAATAGGAGCACAGGCTGAAGTCCATTTCAGATTATGTATGGTGTGCAGCCGAGAGGAGTTTCTGAATTATGGGATTTAGGACAGACTACTACTAGAAGCTTTAGTGCAGAAGAATTCGTGGAGGCGATGAAGGAACTTCACGACCAGGTGAAGCAGCGACTGTAAAATTCAAGTTAGGACTATAAGCGCAGAGCAGACCACCGGAAGAGACAACTTCAGTTTGAGGTTGGTGAATTAGTTCTGGCACACTTGAGGAAGGAAATGTTCCCAAGGGGAACATACAATAAGTTAAAGATGAAGAAAATCGGACCATGTAAGGTCTTGAGAAAATTCGGAGAAAATGCTTATGAGATCGAGTTGCCAGATGAGATCGGAATATCTCCGATATTCAATGTCGCGGACTTATACCCATATAGAGCTGGAGAACCAGAGACTGGAACTGAGTAGCTAGTGATCCAGTGGATGAAACAGATGCCAGTTGCAAAGAAGCCACAGATGGAATGCATACTGGACAAGAGAGTGGGTAAAAAGACCAGGCAGAAAGAATACTATGAGTATCTGGTCAAATGGAAGGACCATCCAGTGGAAGATGCTAGCTGGGAGAATGAAGCAAAGACTTAGAAGCATGGATAGACCATGCGGGAGCTAATGGATAGGAGCCCATAAAAATTTTCAAGTGAGGGAGTATGATGCAGGAGCATCGCCAACTCATCAAGTGAGCCAACGCGGAAGCGGAAGATAGTTGGACAAGCTAGCACAAATTTTGAAATTGCCTTGGAAGTTGTTGCGCGATCTTAATATAGTCATTTAAGACAAGGCACACTTGTGTATTGTAAATGGACCTTGAGCGGATAGCTCTCGTCCTTAATAGATAGACGACATTTAATATAGTTAATGCAGGTAGATAGGAATTTAATTCTAGATTTGATAGCTTTAGGAAGCAAGAGGGAAAAAGGATATAGACACCCCTCATTGTACCATTGTAACAGAAGCCTGAGCATAGAGAAGAGGAAGAAGAACATTCAGAGAGAATGAGCAAGCAGAGAACTGTGTAAAAGAACACCCATGTACAGATATTTGAATTAATAGAAGAGTTCTTATTCAAAATTCATGGTTTGTGTTGTTCTCTGTGTATTTGATGTTGTTATGCTCATGAATGTTTGTTCTCTGTTATACATTTTCTTTTATATGTTGTGCATATGATTTCATGATTGAATTTGAAATCTAAAGGAAAGGAGAAATGAGTTTCAATTGTTTCTCTAATTGAGCCAGAGAATTCCTGCAAAGAGTGCAGTTGAAGTGTCTGCAAGGAGTGCATCAACAGGAGGGTTCAAATCGAGATACATTTTTTTCTCATTTCCTCGAAGGGTAGTTGGCACAGGGTCGTGCAAGAGGTGCATAGGCCAGGTAAAAGACTCAGGGTTGAGAACCTGAGTGAAAAGTTGAAATACTGATGTTGCAGGTGTGCGCAGAGTCAAAAGAGACTTCAACACTTAGACGTGTTGAAGGGTTGCTGCAAGGAGTGGGTGCAGGGAGACTTTTCTAAGGCTCAAAGTCACAGCAAGACTCAGGAAGGATAGAGTCTCCGAAGTCGTAGAAGGATCGCACAGAGAGGTTGGGTTTGAATTGTTCAAGCAAGCACTACAAGTTTGCGCATAGGTGAACAAGTCTTCGTGGAGGAAGGAACGGATGACCATAATTCCCCGAGGAGAATTCGTGAATCGCCATAAGCCATTAGATATTGGAAAGGTGAAGGGAAGATAAGGCGACGTATTCCCAAAGGGTTCCAATATTAGGAGAGGCAGAGTCGTTGATCAATACCACGAGGGTCGTTGGATCCACACGCATATCGTGGATCGGGGTTTCGTGAGTCGAAGCTCCAAAATAGTGCATCAGGAATTGCGATATCACGATCCGCGATATCCTGACGAGCTCAGAACTGTCCATCGGTTGGGACGCTTGTCGGAAGATCCAGAGGAGTCGGGGTTCAGAGCATTGGATTTTTCAGAGACAAGGTATTCATGTCGTGTGGAATCGTGAAACGCGATATCCCGACGGTGACGTAAATAGTGTGGGGCCGCAGGAGCCAGTGGAAGCCAGGTGACACCCTATATCGGAGTTCGGGGAAGGCAAAGTCCCAAATATTTTGGCATTAGGATTCGCGATCCCATGAAATCCAAAATCCTGATGGAGGTGACGGGACTGTTGAAAAGTCAACCCACGAGCGCATCGGGGTTCAAAAGTCGATAAGTCGAGTGGTTTGACATCATGAGTGGAGAAATCGCGATAGAGCAGAAGTCCCGACAGGGTTAAGGTGAGGTCAGCGTTGACTTAGGCATCGGGTCTCGGTGATCCGTGGGTGCAGCGCTCGACCTTTGGACTCGCAAGTTGCAAGTTCCAATTTCCCAATAAGCAAAGAAAAGGGGAATCGCGCTAAGTGTTCTGTGGGTGTGGATTTCCTGAAAGGGAAATAGAAGAACGTTTCAATTCTTCGGGCTGAAAAAGAAGAGAAGATCCTGCGAGCGAGCGTACCAGTGAGGGTGCGGTTGCGTCATATTCTCTCCTCGGTATGTTGCAGACAATCAATATTTCATGTAGACTCCATTCACAGTCAAAGTGTTTGTTGCATAATGTTGATTGGCATTATGTTTGATCACAATGCCTTTCTGCAATTTAGGCTGATGATGATCTTCATATTTCTCAGAAAAATTTGGATGTACTCCATGTACTATCTGCAGAAACAAGAAAAGACTTGTGGATTGTACATTCAAATAATACCTCTTCTGGAAATCTATGAGTCAGGAATTTTGAAATCTTTTTCATAGCTTGAAACATCATGGGTGCCCCTGCTCCTTGGACTAAATTTGACCCTACCTCTTCCTTATCAAATAAGGCAACCATCCCTATGTAGGATTTGTTTGATAGATCTACTGAGGGACTACAACTATCCAAAAGAATTTCCAATCCCATTGTGCCATCACTCCCACCATGGTATGCATTTCGAAGTGAAATCATGTCATGATTACCACTGTATAATTGACCTATCAATGTGGCTAATTCATTTGCTTCTGAGCCTGAATTGACAAAGTAAACAACCTTGAGATTTTCGGGCATTTTGGAAGCTAGTGGATCTGCAAAATTCCTACTGCATGATGAAGGTATATTGTTGTTGCATGTTGCAGTGTTTCATTTTGAACCTTGATGTCTTTTACAATATCTGGACGGAAATGCCGACAGGAAACTGTCATGATACCTGCAAAAGAATTGAGATATCAACGTCCATTCTCATAAAAAAGGTATTGCATATTCCCTTCAACAATGTTCAGCGTCTTCTGGTAATAATAAAAGAGAGAGGGGCCAAGGAACTTCTTCCTCTTTTGCAAAACCTCATCGGAGGAGGGGCCTCTGTAAAGCCGTGGTGTGTAGTTGAACGGTGGAAGTTCTAGTTCCCTGCATGTTCATTTACAACTTGTCGCTTACAGTTTGATGCTTGACAGCTAACAGCTCGAGCTTTGTGCATTTCCATGAGTCACCTACATACTCCTACAAGCTCGGAGACCTGTAATCTTAACAAAAAAAACTTAACAGAGGTAAATCAAATCTGAGGCTCGGTGCAAATCCCCTTTGCTCGTGGTTCTTCATATGCAACTCAATATTCGACAATTATACCGATGAGATATTCTTCATATGCCTGTGGCTTGATCTATGGATTTATATGTTGACTTGTTTGAGTTTAATTTGTTTTCTATGACTCGTGGGCTCAGCTTAATGTATTAATTTTGCATACAAGTCAAAACTATGAGTTAACCCGAGACTTAGTTTATAATCATAGCTTGACTCGTGGATTTTATAACACAAATACTCATATAACTTATCGATGAGGAATAAAATGACATGGTGCTCAGCGCTCAGCTTGGATGAATTGCATGGCATGTGGCCTTGGTTTGTGTGTCAACTTAGGACAGTGACTAGATGTAATAAATAAGGGCTAACAATTTTATTCGTATTGCAGGTCAAGAGGGGAAAATTTAAGGATGCTAGGAAAAATCAATCGTCGGAAAATCGATGAAGAACTAGAATGGATAAGACATTGGCATACTTTGAAGGCATTGTATTTTCGATTGGGTCGATGGTTATTAAAGGAGAATATCTGACAGGGGATTAAAGAACACAAAATAAAGGTGGTTATGTATTTCAAGATTATAGACTAGTTGAAGTCGTATATCACTTTATGAACTCTGTTTTTTATACAAACCTCCAACTACAAACAATGGCAAGTAATAAATCATCAAAGGTACGATACTTCTTGCCTTACTTTGAGCACGAGAAGTTAATAGAGACCGTCAATATTAGAAGTGATCTTGATGGTTTACTTGAATGACCATAGGTATGTAAAAGGGATAATTGAACAAATATTTTAGATTTATGAATTATTGAAATTTTGGCCTTGCCATGCCTTGTCATGTCATTCCTTGCCTCGCCATGCCATGCCTTGCATTTCCTTCACTTGCCATGCCATGCCTTTCCTTTCCATTCCATGACATGTCATGCCTTGCATTGCCTTCACTTTTCATGTCTTGCCTTACCTTTCCTTTCCATGCAATTCTATGCATTGCTATTCCATGTCTTTCCTTTCCATTCCATGCCATGCATTTCATTGTGTTATGATGCCATGCCATTCCATGCCTTTCCATGTCATTTCTTGTCTCACCATGCCATGCATTTCCTTTCCTTGTCGTGCCA
>ML815382.1:63437-79459 GCA_009831015.1 Picea engelmannii
TTGTTATTTCATGCCTTTCATTTTTCTTT
This sequence comes from Picea engelmannii, assembly GCA_009831015.1. NCBI lineage: Eukaryota > Viridiplantae > Streptophyta > Pinopsida > Pinales > Pinaceae > Picea > Picea engelmannii. The sequence continues at coordinate 63,467 of ML815382.1, forward strand.
CCATGTCATGCCTTGCGTTGCCTTGACTTGCCTTTCCATGCCATGGCATGCCATGCCTTGCCTTTCCATTCCATGCAATGCATTTCCATGCCATGCCTTTCCTTTCCATGCCATGCCATGCCTTTTCATGCCCTATCTTTCCTTTCCATGCCATGTCATGACATGCATTGCCTTGCCTCTCCATGGCATGCCATGCCATGCCTTTCCTTACCTTTCCATTCCATTCCATGACTTTCCAATCCATTCCTTTCCATGACTTTCCATGGTATATCTTGCCTTGCCTTTTCATGCCTTGCATTTCCTTTCCTTGCCATGCCATGCCTTGCCTTGCTTTGCCAAGCCATGCCTTTTATTTCCAAGGCATTCCTTAACTTGTCATGCCTTTCATTTCCTTACCTTACCATGCCATGCCTTGTCTTGATTTTTCTTTCCTTTCCATGCCATACCATGTCATTCCTTGCCTTTCCATGTCATGCCATGTCATGCCTTTCCATGCCTTGCCTTTCCTTTCCATGCCATGCCTTTCCATGCCTTGCCTTGCCTTTTCATTCCTTGCCTTTCCTTGTCATGCCATGCCATGACATGTCATGCATTTCCTTTCGTTTCCATGCCTTGCCTTATCTTTCCATGCCATGCCTTGCCATGCCTTGTCATGTCATTCCTTCTCAGGCCAAGCCATGTCTTTCCATGCCTTGACATGCCATTCATTTCCTTCCCATGCCATGCCTTACATTTCCTTTCCTTGTCATTCCATGCCTTTCCTTGCCATGCCATGCCATGCCTTGTCTTGTCAAGGCCTGCCTCGCCTTGCCATGCCTTGAATTGCCATGACATGTCTTGCCTTGCCTTGCCATGTCATGCCATGCCTTTATTTTCCATGCCTTTCCATGCCATTTCTTTCCATGCCTTGCCTTGCCTTGCCATACCATGCCTTTTCATTCCTTTCCTTGCCATGCCATGCCATGCATTTCCTTTCCTTGTCATTCCATTCCATGCCTTTCCATGACATGGATTTCCTTTCCATCCCTTGCCTTGCCTTGCTATGCCTTGCATTTATTTTCCAAGCCATGCCTTTCCATGCATTGTCATGCCATGCCTTGCCTTTCCATTCCATGCCATGTCATGCCTTGCAATGCCTTTCCTTTCCATGCCATGCCATTTCTTGTATTAAATTCACATGCCATGCCATGCCATGCCATGCATTGCCTTTCCATTCCATGCCTTGCATTTCCATGCCATGCAATGCCATGTCATGCCTTGCCTTTCCTTTTCATTCCATGTATTTCCTTGCCAAGCCATGCAATGCCATGTCATGCCTTGCCTTTCCTTTTCATTCCATGTATTTCCTTGCCAAGCCATGCATTGTCATGCCTTGCTATGCCATGTCATTCCTGGCATGAGTTGACTTGCTATGTCATGGCATGCCTTTCCATGTCACGCCATGTCATGCCTTGAATTTCCTTCACATGCCATGCCATGCCTTTCCTTGCCATGCCTTCCATTGCCTTGCCATGTCATGCCATGCATTTCCTTGCCTTGCCTTGAAATGGCATGCCATGCCTTGCCTTTCCATGCCATGCCATGTCTTGCCATGCCCTGCGTTTCCTTGACATGACATGCCTTGCCTTGCCTTTCCATGTCATGGCATGCCATGCATTTCCTTGACTTGACTTGTCATGACATGCCTTGCCATGCCATACCTTTCACTTCCATGTGATGCCTTGCCTTTCCTTGCCATGTCATTCCTTTCCTTGCCAAACCATGCCTTATCATTCCTTGCCATGCCATGCCTTTCCTTTCCATGTCATGGTGATTGAGGGGAGTTCATGTGGAGATTCGGTTTATTGGGTGAGCAGAGGTCCAAGACAATAGACTTGAACAATGGATGCCATTGGAAAGGTATGGTTGGTATTGATTTATTTCGCTTTATAAGTGTTTTAGTGAGTTATTTGAAGGGGAGTTAGATGACTTGGTGGTTCAAGTGAAATATGTTCCTGCTGTGAAAACCAACAAACTTGAGGTTGACTCAAGTGGTGCATATTTGAAGAATTCTTGTAACAGTTTGAGATGCCTTAGTTGGGCGAATATGTAGAGAAATGGGGTGACTTCCTTGGATGACTCTTTTGGTGGACTTAGGAAGATTTGGATGAATTCATGGAGGTGTCTTGAGGAAGTTTCCTAACTCTTTGATGAGGTGCATTGGACATGTTGTTGTGGTGAAGTAGGATGTGAATTTTGTACATGTCGAGTTGAGAGGATGGATGAGGCACCCTAGTGCTTGGTGCCTTATCTAGATTCGTTGGGTCATGCAATGACTTGCAATCACAAAAACATTTCTAGATTTAGGACGCTTATAGGAGGTGCAAGGAAGTTCCATTATAGGAGATGAATGGAGTCAATAAAGAAGTCGACCAAGAATTGTTGACAATCAACCCGAATGGGAAGAACGTAGACCAATTGACTTGGGTGGTGTTCACTTGCATTTGGTATGGGACATTGGATGAGCTAGAGCACACCTTGGTGACTTGTGGATGATTGTGCAATGACTCAAAGATCTGGGGAGGGTCGTTTGTTGAAGTTGGCAGAAGTATTGTTGTGATCATGCCTAAGGCATGGAAGTTCTTTGAGGTGATTGATTCTACTTGGAGTGATTCGGAAAGTTCATTGGGATGTTTGAGGAGTGTAGGCACTCTAGCCACACTCATTGCATATGTTGAGTTGTAGAGAGGTGACTTGAAAAAAAGAGGAGAGATGAGGACTTGCCTTCATTTGGAGGATTGTACAAACAAGAAGATTGAAACATGAAAATATTACTTGGGCATGAGTGTTTCTCTTTATTTGGGGAAACATGGTTGAGGGTGAAGGAAAACCATTCAAAGGCATGGAGGGGTAGACGTGATAGCATGGTGGGGTGATGAAGTAGTGGGGAAAATGTGGTTTGGACATGTAGTTCTTGGTGCAGATTGGCTAACTATGCCATGGGGTGGACAGTGGAGTCAAGTTTCCACAGATGACTTTGTTTAGGGATGACTTCATAGTACATCAAGGTGAGGGGTGATGATTCCTTGGTTTGAGTTTGTTTTTCAGGTGGACCGAATTGTGAATGGAAGTCAAAGTATGAACGCATTGGTAGGTTCAAAGTACAACACTTAGACATTATGGAGGATCTCCTTGACAAAGATCAGACAATGGAAACAATAGTGAGGCAAGGATGGACACTTGCCTTAGTCTTTGAGGTTGAACAAAGTGACAAAGATGCGGACAAAAAATACTAAGTTCAGGCATGAGGATGTGCATGTTCATGGATTGGGCATGAGGATTTGATTAGCTACCCAACCAGTTCGAGATGTGGCGGTCGATAGTGAGAAAAGACATGGCAAAGTTGGTTGAAGTATGGGTGCAATAGCAAGATACAAGATTTCAACACTAGGTGAAATTTTGAAGTGAACTAGGAAGCATTCAATTGTAGCAGGAAACAACAATAGCAATGGAACTGAGCAACAACAAGGAAACAACATCGCAGCGGGATGATGCTACAGAGTTCAGTGACTTTCATCCTTGGAGTTGGATGAAGTGACCTAATCGAATCAAGCAACAAATTGTGCAAAGTTGGATGTTGTACAATTTGGTTTGTGGAAACTTGGGGTTTCCACTTTGATAGAATTTGGGGTTTCTGATTGGCACGGAACTTAGGATTTCCAACAGATTTAGTTACAACAGAGGCACAAGTTCGGGCAGAGACTTGGAGATCACAATTTTTTTGGATGTTGTCGGGGATGGAAATGACTTGAGGTGGGGGAGGATGTAAGGTCTTCAGCTAGATGGGCACGAAGACCCTCGCCCAAGTCCTCAAGGAGACATAACTTGGGGTTTCTCTAGCACCCAAGTATTTCATAAGTTTGGAAAGTGGACACCTTGGGCATGTGAACACGCCAAGGGACTTTCCAAAGTATGAAGTGACCAAGAGATTAGGGAATGTCAGCATGAGGGGCTCACCAAGGTTGGGCGCATTGGCACCAAGGGGCACAACGATTGACGAGCACATCATTCATTTGAGTGTCTAGGTCCGTGAAGGGGCATGACAATTCATTTGGGTGATCGAGTCCATGAAGGGGCGCAATGATTCATTTGGATGCATGGGTTCGTGAAGGGGCGTGGCACCACTAAGGGATGTGATGGTTCACGATGGTGACCTTTGGAGTCCCTATAAAAGAACAAGGACACACAACCAAGGAAGGAATATTTTGAATACAAGGAGAGCAAGAAGAGCTTTATGGTTTTGAGGCAGGCTTAGACAAAGAGGGGCGAGCTTCCTCAAGGATCCAAGTCACTCCACATGGGAGGAATTGTGTTTCTTTGAGGTGGATTCAGTGGACAGAGTGGGGAAACCTCCTTTTGGGTTGATTTTGGGGAAGTCTAGAAACACAGGTCTGTTGGAGGGATGTGTGAGACAAAACCAAAATCTAAGAAGTCTATAGAAACGAAGAAATGAGAAGTTTGCAGTTGAGGGCATGTTTGAGGTGCATCGCAGAAGGTTGTGGAGACAGTTGTGACAGAGACTCTCGGTGATGAGTTTGTGTATGAGTGTCTTGGTGAGGTGAGGTAAGTCATTTGACTCTTCCCAAGTTATAAACTGAGTTGGTAGTCCTCATATTGTAACTATTTTGCAATAACAAAGACTTAGCCAAGTGTTAGGTATGGTTTGTTTCTCCCACACTATTTTTGTGTATGTCTTTCATTTCTTTTGTTGTTGTTCTCTTGGTTTCTCATGTTCATGGATGTATTCTTATGTATGAATTCTAATGAGTTTGAAGAAACGAAGAAATGAGAAGTTTGCAGTTGAGGGCACATCTGAGGTGCATCGCAGAAGGTTGTGGAGATGGTTGTGACAAAGACTCTCAGTGACGAGTTTGTGTATGAGTGTCTTGGTGAGGTGAGGTAAGTCATTTGACTCTTCCCAAGTTATAAACAGAATTGGTAGTGCTCATATTGAAACTATTTCGCAATAACAAAGACTTAGCCAGGTGTTAGGCATTGTTTGTTTCTCCCACACTATTTTTGTGTATGTCTTTCATTTGTTTTGGTGTTGTTCTCCTTGTTTCTCATGTTCATGGATGTATTCTTATGTATGACTAAGTGTTAAACGGTTAACAATTGTCTAAGTATACAAGAGTTGCACTAAAGTAGGAGTGTGACTCATTAGTATCCAAGAATGGAGTATGAGTATGCTCTAGGTGAAGAGGCATAGTCGGGACGAAGTATCCTTGGTGTTGCCAAGAAACGAAATGAGAAATGTCATAGTGTTGCATGCCCTCAAGAGATGCATGATTGAAAGACACACTATGGGGACGTGACATTAAACATTATTCTTAGAAATTGAATTTTAGGTACGCTTGTGTATTGTACTATAAATGTTTTCATGTTTTTTTTGTCTTTTAAAGAATTGATCACTTACGTCCCCAATCACATATGATGATAATTGTCTTCATCTTATGATTTATTTTTTAATTTTTTTAAGGATTCCTCACTTATATCCCAACCAATTTATGATGATAATTATCTTCATCTTATCAATGTTTGAATTCTCTTAATAAGCCAATTTCTCATGTTTTCATATTTTTTATATAAGCAATTTTACAAATACAAATATATTGTTATGTATAGAATATCACCAACAAATTAGATATGATATGACATTATTGTTGGGTATGCGTTATATTTTTTGCACAAAATTTTTCATCAAGTTGTTTTTGCTTTTGGCAGTTTTGTGGTGCATGGGGGGATTTGTGGCTTGGTCCATGGTTTTCCAATTAGGTTAAAGAATTAGAATTGTAGTCTCATGGATTATGGGTTTTGGATGTCTCAAGGTCCTATATGTGTTGCATTGTAAACAATGAAGTCGAAAAGATGATGAATAAAAATTAAAGGTGTTTCTCTAAAAATATTGCTAGTTTTATGATTTGGATTTCGAGGATAAATCCCTATGTATATATGTAATTAAAATTGTGTTCTTTGATGTTTTTAAGAATATCATTGTAAAATATTTAAAAATTACATTGATGTTTATAGTTTGATCTCATGAACAGACATTGTTATTGTAAGAAGTGAATCCATAGGCCATAAATTATATCTACAATAAAAATTGTAAGCTAGTTTATACAACAATTTGATATATATATTTGTGAGAGTTAGTAAAATATATCTACTCATGGAATTATTATTTTTTATAAACATTTTAAATCCATTTTCAATGGATGAAATTAAGTAAAATGTTTGTTTTTTAACCACCTTGAAAAAGAGAACTTTGCACATGATATACCTAATCAACCCGAAACATTGAAAAGAACTTTGTTATGCTATACATAATCAACTTAATGGAAAAATAAGCTATCATTAAATTAATATTTTAATTGTAAAAAAAATTGACTTATACTTTGATTAAATTAATATTTTAATTGCAAAACAAATTGACTTTATATTTTAATTATTGAAAATTGTTGAATATTATTGAATTAGAGAGTAAATATTGGTGTAATACCTAACACACATAATCCATATGTAATTTGTGGAAATTTAATAAAGAAAAAATAATATTTTGATAAATAAATACAATTGTATTTACATTTCATAATTGAATTATCCACTTATGATCACAAATTTTATATTGTTCCCTATTAATATATAAATTTTCAATTATTTATTCTTCCATATTAACATTTATTATATAAATCATATATATTTAAGTGTAAAACTTAAGAAATTTTTAAAAATATAATGTGCAAATTTTTTTTTAATTTTTATGTTTATGAAAGATTAACATTTATTTTTTATATTTATCCATAATTCTAAAATTTAGGAAAAAAAAAAACTTATTATAAATATACATTTTCCACTTACATGCTTATGAATGAGGTGGAAAGTGAAGATGTTCAGTTTAAATAATGACAAGTTGTTTTTATATTGTGGTGAAAAGTTAAAGTGTACATTTCAAATGCATTTATACTAGCAATAACCATTTTATAAAAGTGGTTGATATACGTAGATCGACCTCATTTTTCACATTTCCAAATTAATGACGCCAATAGGCTTATATCAACCACTTGTATAAAGTGGTTGTTGTTAGTTGACGGTGAACATGCCATAGAAACGACCATTAATATATTAATACATTTAATTAATATAATAATTTAATATTACATTAATTTAATATATAATAAAAAATGTATAAATTAAAGTATTAATTGATTAATAAATATATTAAAGTATTAATGTATAAATATAACATATTAATTGATTGATACATTGATAATGTAATGTATTAATGTATTTAGTGTATTTAGTAATACATTACATTAATGTATAATGTATTACATTAATGTAAATATAATAATTTAATGTATTATAAATTAATATTTTACATTAATATATTAATTTATAATATATTAATTTATAATATATTAATGTGTAATATATTAATACATTAAATTATTCATACATTACATTGATATGTAATGTAGCAATAATATAATATATAATAAACATTTATAAATGAAAGTAATAATTTGCATTAGTGTCTAATGTAATATATTAAATGATTAATAGATTAATAATGTAATGCATTAATCAATTAATTAATACATTGATAAGGTAATAATACACTAATAAATTAATACAGTAAATATATCAATAAATATATTAAAAAATAGATTACTTAAATATATTAAAAAATAGATTACTAAAGTATTAACACATTAGTAAGTATTATTATATTAATTAAAATAATAATACATTATTATAAATTAAAGTATTAATTTACATAAATGTATAATTTAAAGTATTAATTAATTAATAATAATGTAATCTATTAATTAAGTAATACATTTATACAATATTAATTACTACATTGTTAAAATATTAATATAATAATAAAGTAAAAGATTAATAATACATCGTTAAAGTAATAATAAAAAAATAATTTCATACCTTTAATACATTAAATGAATTAATAAATACATTAGTAAAATATTAATATATTAATGTTTAATGTAACATATTTAATTATTAATAAATTAACAATTCATTAATAAATGCATTCTTAAAGTATTAATGCCTTAATAAATACATTACTAAAGTATTAATACATTAATAATATATTATTTAAGTATTAATACAATAATATCTTAATTGAAAATGACTATGGTTGAGTATGGTTGACCATGACCATGATTTACTTTGGTATATCTTGGTTAACTTTGGGAAGGAAAGGTTGGATATGGTTGACTATGGTTGTCATTCATCATGGTTGAGTGAGAATGACCATGACCATGGTTGACTATGGTTGATCATAGTTTATTATGGTTGAACATGCCCATCGTTGACCTTCGTTGACCATGTGGATCTCATTATGGTGGGCCATGTTGATTATGTTCACTGTAGTTTACTATGGTACTATTGCATTGCAATGTTGATCATATTTTCTTCGTCAAATTGTGACATCATGTTTTGTTCGTCACATGCCAACATTAGTTTTTGTTCATCACATTGTGAAATTAGCTTTTGTTCATCATATGTCAACATAAGGTTTTGTTCATCACATTGTGACATTAGCTTTTGTTCGTTAGTTGACATCGTAAGGTTATGATGATCAGATTAAGATGAAGGTTTATGTTTCTTAGAATATGGCATTGAAATAAGTTTGTCATAGTTCAATAGTGGGTTATGTTCGTCACATTGCGACATCGAAAAAATGTTTATCACATCAACACATTGGGTTGTGTACATCAAATTGTGAAAATAGGTTGTGTTTGTCCCATTGTGACGTTTGGAAATGTCTATCACATTGCATTTGTCTAATTACAATGCCAATTTATATTTTTTGATTGCAATCTTCATAATTGTTCGTCACATTGAGACGTGTGTATATGTTCGTCAGAATGTGACGTCCATATGTGTTTGTTGCATTGCGGTGTTACTATGTTTGGTAGATTGCATTGTTACTATGTTTGACACATTACGATGTTAATTTGGAAATTTTTGTGACATTGGAGCATCTGTATATGTTCGTCACATTGTTATGTTACTATGCATGGTAGATGGCAACATTACTATGTTCGACACATTATGACGTTTGGAAATGTTTTTCACATTGCGACGTCCATATATGTTCACCACATTTCGACATTACGATGGTTGGTACATTGCAAGTTTACTATGTTTGGCACATTGCAATGTTTGAAAGTGTTTATCACATTGCGACGTCAGGATATGTGCGTCACATTGCAACGTGAGGAAATGTTTGTCATATTGAAACGACAGGGTGATGTGGGACATATTGAGACATGTATTTATGTTTTTCACTGTGCAACATGTTTTTATATTTGTCACATTGCGACACTACCATCCACATTGCGACGACATGTCTATTTTCATCAGATTGTGACGTTACTATGTTTCGTAGATGGAAATATTACTATGTTCATAACATTGCGACATTACTATGTTCGTCATATTGAAACACTATATTTTCATCACATTGCAATGTTATGTGTTCGTCAAAGTGTGACTTTCATATGTTTGGTAGATTTCAATGTTACTATGTTCAACACATTGCGACATTTGGAAATTTGTGTCACATTGTGACATTGCAATAAGTGCGTCATAATGCAAGATCGGGAAATATTCATCACATTGTGACGATAAGATGATGTGTGACACAATACGATGACACGCCTATCCATATCCATATATGTTCCACACATTGCGACGTTTGGAAATGGTGTTCACATTATGATGTCTGTATATATTCGTCACATTGCGACGTTTGGAAGTGTTTCTCACATTGTGACATCAAGATATGTACATGACATTGCAATGCGACATTACTATGTTTGGTAGATTGCAATGTTACTATGTTCATCACATTGCCAATTTAATATGTTCATCACATTGCAACATTATATGTTCATCACATTGTGACGTTAATATGTTTGGTAGATTGAAAAGTTAATTTGTTCGACACATTGCGATGTTTGAAATTGTTTGTGACATTGTGACATTATAATTTTTATTAAACAATAATTGTAGTCAAATAATTATATGATTTATTTTTCTCATATAATATAATATTATCTTTCTTTTAGAATTGTTTGTGTCATTACGACGTTATAATTTTTATTAGACAATAATTATATGATTTATTTTTCTCATATAATATAATATTGTCTTTTTTAATGTATTAACAAAGTTTTAATCAAATAATAAATATAATGTTTTTTTTCTTCATATAATAAGTAATAAAATATTAATAATTAATATTGATATTAATTTTTTTAGAATATAATAATATATTAATAATTATAGTGTAATGTAATATACTATAATGTAATGTTATTTATATCAAAATTTTAATGTAATTATAGTGTAATATAATATAATGTTATATTATTTTATATTTTATGCTATTTTTGTAATTTCATAATGTTAATTGCACTCTCCATTCCCATATGTTTTGCATAATATCTTCCTCAACTATGAGAATGGGGTGGGGTGGGTTGAGATATTATGCAAACTCACCCTCATAAGTGGAAGGAGATATTATGCAAAACATAATATGTTATGAATAATATCTCCCCTAACCCACCTTCATATGAGAGTGAAAAGAGATGATAAAAAGAAATATTATTCATTATGATTATTAAATTTAAGTGAACAATAATTTATTAAGATCTTCATTTAAATTGAAAAATTTAATTAAGAATGTATCCCACAAAATAACAATATCCATCCATATTAACTAAGATCTCCACTAATTAATCACTTTAATCACTTCAATGCTTCTTTTTAAACCTCACATCCATATTCTATATTAATATTTATTTTATTTATTAATAAAATAAAAAATTATATCTATTTAAAAATAATATTATTTATTAAAATTATTATAAATATTTTTTGGTACAATATAGTAACTTTGTATTATGATTATTTCAATAAATTAAAGTCTCCATAGTTATTAATGAACTAAGATCTCCACTGTAACACAAAATTAATCACTTAAATGCTTCTTTTTAAACCTCACATCCATGCTCTACAATAATATTTATTTTATTTATTAATAAAATGAAAAATTATGTCTATTTTAAAAATATTATTATTTATTAAAAGCTCTACAATAATATTTATTTTATTTATTAATAAAATGAAAAATTATGTCTATTTTAAAAATATTATTATTTATTAAAATTATTATAAATATTTGTGGTTATAATCATTGTTTTGAACATATTAACATGTTATTTATAAACTTTGACCATATTAATATTAATATTTGAATGAAAAAAAAAAATCGATATAATGAAAAGAAAATGCAAGGATTGAATAACAACCTCATTGGAAAAAAACATCGGCTCTGCAACTAGGGTTTAGGTACTGACAACCACCGTGAATTGTGCCCATAAGATGACGGCCCCGCAGGGGCTCATACACTGTAGGGAGGGGGCACCGACGGGCGTCTCCTACAACCGAGTCACGACCAATGAAGATCCTGTAGCGAGAACGAAGAGGCCAACTTTTGAAACACCTCCAGACATGCGCGCGCAGCTTCTGGTAGAAGGGACCTTCAAGGATTGGGAAATGGACATCGATCCGGCAAAGGAAAATGTCTCTACAAATGCCTCAGCCACTTGGACGCCCGGTACATGCATTCCACAGGCACCACAGGCCCCAAAATATGTCATAAGCTCGCCCCGCATAGAGGAGAAAAAACAATACATGCGAGACAATGCTCTAGTAGGAAAGTTTCTAGGGCTTTGGCCCTCTGAGCGTGATCTGGTCAAATGGATACAGTACTGGTGGAAACCAAAAGGCCACTATGATCTACAACTGGGTTCGAAGGGATTCTTCACAATCATCCTCCACAACCTAGAGGATAGAAACCATATCTTCGATGGAGGGCCTTATTTTTACAACTCGGCGGGACTCTTCTTGAGATTCTGGACAGAAAAATTCAGCCCCAAAAAGGAAGATTTCACCCATGCGCTGGTCTGGATCAGGCTGTATTCTCTTCCCCAGGAATTCTGGCTATAAGAGGTCCTCGCCGGCATAGGAAATACCATTGGTATCTATGTTAAGTCCTCTGAGGCCACTAAGCAGAGACGCTACACGTCATATGAACGAATCTGTGTATATCTGAACATAGCCAAGCCGCTCCTGGGTTTGATCATGCTGGAATATCATGACGAGGACTGGGCTCAAACCATCGACTATGAACACATCCCCTTCCGGTGTAGGAAATTCCACGAGCATGGGCATCTCTTCAGGGAAATCCCTCTCAATGTGACTCACAAGGAAGGGAACCCAGAAAGCGGCAAGGACAAGGAAGGATTCGTGCAACAGGCAGGGAGAAGATGATAGGGAGGCAGAAAGAAACCGGCCCAGGTAAGTAAAGATCCTTCCACCGGTAATAAGTTTGCAATTTTACAAGATCAACCCAAAAACCTTACAACCCCAGCAAACTTGAATCCACCACCCCCGCACTCTGTATCCCAGACCAAAGACCAAGAGGTTGAACAATCCACAAAGAGTAAGGATTCAGAGCCTCCCCCTTAGGGCTCGGCACGGGATCAGCTTGAATTGCAGGAGATAGAAGATGGGGACGAGGAAATGGAGATGGAGGAACAGGACCTAGCTGGAGTGGATTTGGATCACCTTGAGCACGCCTATAGACATCAAAAACTTTACACCATACCCAGGGATCAGCTGAGGAAGTTGTACAAAGTATTCCTCAAATCCTCCGCGGGATCCTCAACCTGAGCTAGCAAAGCCTTGGGCATCCAGGGAAACCAGACAAAAAACCCAAATAGAGCTCGAAAGGACAAAAAGAAACAGGAAAGGAAATCCACAAACAAGCTCATACAGGAGATAGGAAACTTTATGGTAAAATCAAGGCAGATTCACCTAATCTCGTACAGCTTCCCTCCTCTCCCCAGCCCCCCGTCGTTATGAAGATCATATCCTGGAATATCATAGGCCTCAACGGACGTAGCAAGCAAAAATTGCTACGAGAACTGATCCTAGTGGAAGCACCAGACATTGTGTTGTTACAGGAAACAAAATGTACCTCAGAAGACCTTGATCGGAGACTCCCCTATTGCTGGAAGCAAGGGGGAGCGGTCTCAATTGATGCCGCAGGAACGACTGGAGGAGTGGCTATCCTCTGGAACACCAACATTGTCCTGTTGGAAAAATTTTGCACTACCAAATGGTCTATAACAGTGGATTATAGGCTCATCGGCTCAAACAAGCCTGAACATATAACCAGCGTCTATGGGCCGGCCGTTCCAAGGGACAAACAGGCTTTCCTTAGAAGACTGAGTTACTTATCGAGCCTCACACGGTACAACAGATGGATTTTGGGAGGCGATTTTAACATCATCCGCAGCCTGAAGGAAAAAAAGGAGGATCAAGACGACTGGATCGAGACTCCGGCGACTTCAATAGTCTAATAGATGATCTTCAGCTAATGACCGTTTCCTCGTATCGGAACCACTCATGATGGACGACACTGCAATGGAATCCACTATCCTGAATCGCCCCGGATCGGATCATTGGCCTATACAATTATGGTTGGAAGTCCCAGCCACTCTTGAAAAGAAACCCTTCTGTTTTGAACAGTTTTGGCTAGATCACCCGGATTTCCAAGAAAATATTCAAGACTGGTGGAGGGAGGAAAAAATCTTATAAGGATCCAAAATGTATAGGTTCCAGCAAAAGCTGAAGAATCTCAAGAAAATGCTTAAACTTTGGAACAAGCACACTTTCGGCAGCATCTTCGACTCCCAAAAACAGCTGACAGAGCAAATGGATGAGATTCAACACAGGATCAGAGAGCAGGGACTGACAGATGAGCTCAAAACCCAGGAACTCAGAGTGAATCAGCAGATTGAAGAGAGGAAAAGGCAGGAAGATATATTGTGGAAATAGAAGTCGCGTATTCAATGGCTCAAGGAAGGGGAACGCAACACCAAATTCTTTCACCGAACTGCTATCCAGAGAAGGAAAACTAATAAGATCACGCATCTCATCTCAGAGGAGGGGGAAACTCTTCACTCCCATGATGATCTGGAAACAAATTTGGTTGAGTACTTTCAAGACCTTCTCACTAAGCCCATCCCAGACAGACATGAAGCAATTAATAAGATTACAAGGCATGTGCCCTCCCTTGTAACCCAGGAGCAAAATGCAACCCTCCTCAGACCCTTCACCATCGAGGAAGTAGATCAAGCACTCCAGGACACCCCTAAATGAAAGGCTCCTGGCCCAGATGGCTTCACCAGTGACTTCTTTCACTACTGCTGGCCGATGATTCGGACAGAGGTCTGGGAGATCCTGGAAGACTCAAGGATCACGGGAAAGGTCCTCCAGGCTCTCAATGCCACTTTTCTCGCCTTAATCCCCAAAGAGGGGCAGGTGCATAGGCCCAAGCAATATAGGCCTATATCTCTCTACAACGTCATCTACAAACTCCTCACAAAAGTAATATCCCGGAGACTCAAACCGATCTTCCCAACAATCATATCCCCAGAGCAATCGGGGTATGTCGAGGGCAGGCAAATCTTGGATAGCATCATTTTGGCTCATGAAGTAATTCACTCCCTGCAGAGAACCAAGACCCCAGGTATGCTCCTCAAGCTGGACCTATCTAAAGCCTTTGATAAGCTCAGTTGGGAGTACATATGAGCAATGCTTATAGCTTTTGGCTTTGATCAAAATTGGGTCACTTGGATTTTAAATTTAACTTCCTTGGCCTTATTTTCCCTTCTCATCAATGGTGTACCCTCAAGACCCTTCTCCCCCTCAAGAGGGATTAGACAGGGCGATCCCTTGTCTCCCTTCCTCTTCATTATCATGGCCGAAGGACTCAGCCGATCCATCCACGCTGCTCTGGAAAATAACCTTTTGACTAGTTTACCCTTGCACGGCATCTCCCCCCCATCTCGCATAGCCAATTTGTGGATGACACCCTCTTAATGGGTAGCCCTACTGTACAGGAATCCAACTCGCTCAAGGAGATTCTCCAAACCTTTTCTGATGGCTCAGGTCTGGAGTGTAACAAGGATAAATCCCAAATCTTCTTTTTTAACACGCCCCCTCCGATCCAGCGTCACATTTCGGATATCCTTGGTTTCAACAGAAGCTCCCTTCCGTCCAAATATCTTGGCATACCCCTGATTGACAATGCCCTCTGGAATTCCTCCTAGGAATACCTTATGTCTTCCTTCTCCAAACGGCTCTCCTCTTGGACCTTTAGAGCTTTAAACCTGCCCAGCCGTCTCACTCTGCTCAAAGTTGTTCTTCAATCTCTCCCGATCTATGCCTTCTCAGCACTGGCCACCCCAAGGTTTGTCCTCAATACCATCAAAAGCTTACAGAGAAACTTCCTTTGGCAAGGCCCCAACAAAGAGAAGAAGATAGCACTGGTCAGCTGGGAAAAACTCTGTAGACCCAAAGAACAAGGAGGACTGGGGTTAAGAGATCCCTCTATGATGAACAAGGTTCTCAGTGCCAAAATTTTGTGGCACTGGTTAAAAAACCCCAAAGATCTTTGGGCTAAATTGTGGATGAAGAAATATGCCCCCAACATGGCAGAGAAAAACCTAATTCGATGGAATGGAGATAACACGGGCTCCTTAATTTGGACAATGGCCAAGCAGAATAGGCAGATGGTCACTCAGCATGCTTTCTGGGAGATAGGAAATGGGGAAACGACTCTGTTCTGGCAATATTCCTGCCAACAATGGCCAGCCTTAAGCGTTGAGGACTGGGCCCGAGACATTTACGCCCAAGCTACAAGGGTGGGCCTAACAAAAGTAGCAGACTACTGGCAGAACAATCCCACGGAGGACACCTGGCGCTGTTGGCACTTGGATCGGGGGCGTATTAATTTGGATCTGCACATCAATCTAGCACCCCTTCAAGAAGAGCTGACTAAATAGA
>ML815382.1:79617-102373 GCA_009831015.1 Picea engelmannii
TCTCACCTGGGACAATCTCCTGAAGAGGGGTTTTGTGGGACCCTCCATATGCATACTTTGTGGAGAGGCAGAGGAAATCTTGAATCATCTACTCATTACTTGCCCTTACACAACTCAAATCTGGGATCAAGTAGCAATCATCATGTGCACCTCGGACCGCCTTAGAGATAGTGTCATCGAAACTGTTATGAACTGGAGAGATCAAGCTTTCCGTTCCCCCTACCTCAACATAATTTGGCAACTCCTCCCTGGATTTATCCTTTGGAAAAATTGGAAAGAAAGGAACAGAAGAATTTTTAGAAACACCTCTTCCCCGTGGCACCATTGTTGACGTCAATGCCAACGCAACCTCTTGGAAACTCTCCCACTTAGGAATTGGTCTGATGCTGACTTAGCTTGCCCTCCCTCCGAGCTCCCCATCCTCCAGTACTGGACTCCTCTTCCCTCTCCTTAGATGCCCCTTCCCCCCTCTCCCACCTTCCCTTCGAGCAGCCCTTCCCTTTGGTCTCCTCCCCCAGAGGATTTCGTCAAACTCAATTTTGACAGAGCTTCTAAAGGCAATCCCAGAGCTGCGGGCTATGGACTGGTCTTCCGCAATCATCGTGGACACATTCTCGTCATAGGAGCAGGCCCCCTCGGGCATTCCATGAACAATGCAGCAGAACACTGGGATCTTATCAAGGGACTGCAACTGGCCATTAAGAATAATTACACAAAGATAATCGTCGAGGGGGACTCTTAGGTCATCATTGGGTTGCTGCACAAAATCCTACATGGGGCAAACCTGGATAGCATTTCGCCCAGCTGGAGACTTTCACATGGATTACAGATCATTGCAGACCTACTGCATCCACATCAGGTCATCATTCCCACACACATCAGGAGGAAGGCGAATCAAGTGGCAGATGAATTAGCTAATCTGGGTACCAACTGGAGAGGACCAGACCTCCAGTGTTATTCAGCCCAGAATCCTGATCACCCTATCCTCCAGCAGTGTATTCGCAAAGCAGGATTGGTAGATGTTTCCCCGGATGGGGTGTTAGTGGGATCCTCGTGGCAGATGATGGGAGCAGGCACAAGCCGGGGCGACACGGAACCACATGATGGGCTCGTGCCACAGGCTGCCTCCCTCCCTGGTGTTTAATTGCCATTTACTGCACGGTAAAGGAGCATTAACGCACCCCATTCCACCTTTGAAGATTTTTGAATGGCTCGGCTCGTGGTGTTTGTTATCGGTCCCAGTCTACTGTCTGCAGGGCTTCTCCCTTCGCAGGAAAGGTTGGACTCGGTTCGTTTCCTCTGGGTTGTTGTCGTCCTAGCCACTCTCTTGCACTGGGTGTCCTTAATCCCCCCTAACATTCTCACTGAGCACATGAGGACTCAGCCAAGGGGAAGACCGAAGAGGGGCTCTCCCTGGAAGCCCCGTCGACCCTTGGTCACGCCTCCTGACTCACCCTCCATCTGTTCTTCCTCCTGTCTTCAGACTTAGTTCACCGCTGCTTCCTCGCCCGCTTCGCAGAGTGTGCATTTCAACTCCATGGCCATTATCCCTCGATCATCGGCCTCACTCCTACGGCACCTTCAAGACCCCCTGGTAAAGTCCTCCACCCCAATGCCAATCCCTGGGCCACCGAGCAATTTGAGCAGCGAACCACCTACACATGGCGAGCCTAAGCGAGCGGGCCTCCATCCCATGGACTCCTTTGACAATGCGCATTTCAGAGACCAACTGGTTATACTGCACGACTTGGTCTTTGAGCTAAGGCAGGAGGTGGAGGACCTTCAATTTTTCCTATAGGCCACAGAAGAAAACGTGGCGAGCTTTCTTCAAATCCTCTCCTCCATGCATGCGGAGCTCTCCTCGGGCCCGGTCGAACCTACTCCAGTGGAAGCAGCTGCTGCTGCTACATGTGAAGGTATGGACAGGGCGCAGCGATCAACAGAAGTGGAGCGGGAGAAGGATGAGTGAGGGAGCAAAGTTGAGGAAACCGCGCGCGACGAGGGAAAGGAAAAGCAATGGGCAGACCAACCGACGTATATTGAAGAAGAGCCTTGGACTGAGGACCTCCGAACCACATGGATAGGCTATATGCCAGGTGTTTATTTCCTTAGTGTTGTTTTTCAAGTTTTATCAGGCTCGTAGTCTTAGATGACAATCAGTTTGAACACTGTTTTTACTTAACTTATGATTTATTAGACATTGGAACTGGACGGGCTGGCTGGACTGGTTTCCCCTTTGTTGGGGCAGTCCGACAAATGCAGCCGGTATATCTCTGTATTTTGCTATTTTGCACCAGCTTTAACAGGCTCTTAATATAATATACTTCTTATTTACAAAAAATATTTGAATGAAAAGCAAGGCCATTTATTCAACTCAGAGATGTAAAATGTAAAATTAACTTTATCAACGCAGATATGTAACATGGAAAATTAACTTTTTCAACTCAAAGATGTAAAATGGAAAATTAACTTTATCAATGCATAGATAAATATAGTTTACATTAAATTAACTCCGAGATGAGTATATTATCAACGCCGAGATGAGTGTCATTTCGTCAAACATCCTTATACAAATGTTCCAGGTGTTCGGTGTTGGGCTACTGTATGAGTATGATCAATGGAATGAGGGGCAATTCTGTAGGCAATGAGGGGCAATTCCGTAGGCAATTGCATGTACCTGCAAAGCACTACCGGTGGTTCATCCACTACAGGAGACCATTCTCTAATGATCCTCGTATTATATATCATATTTTATGATATTTAAAATTAAAACAATAAATATTTAACAATTATATATTATATTTTGTGATATTTAAAAAAAAAATTACTGAAATATATCATATTTTTTGATATTATTTTTTTAATTGAGATGTTGTTTTATAATAATCATTTCTTTATTATTATATTTGTTTTTAAATATTTTTAAATAATTTTATATATGCAAATTTTATAAACATAAAAATAATTTGTAACATAATGTTATTTAAAAAAATTATTAAATTAATATGATAGAATTTAATTTTATATTTTTAATTTAATATAATAAAGTTTTTTTATTTTATGATATTTTTAAAAATTTATCAATATTAAAATTTGAAATTTTTATTATCATTTAAAAAAAAATTATATCTGTATAGATTTATCTTAATTTCGAATCTATCAAATGCTTAAAAAGATTAAATCTCTAAATATAAGACTGTGTTAAATTTTTAAAGTGTAAAACTTGAAAAAAGGTTAAAAGTTTTTTATTATTATTTTAATGAGTTATGTTATATGAACATCTCTCTCAAATTGGGTTGTAGAACCCTTCTAAGATCAATAACTTTAATTACAAACTCTAAAATTAAATTAATTATACAATATTTTTGTTCTCATTTGAACACCAAAATTTGTTACATTGAAAGTTGAGATTTTTATTAAAACTAATTGTTTAAAGCATCAATTGTACTACATTAAAGTTGTGATTCACTAGTTTTTAGATGCTCTCAAATTTGGAAGAACTAGAGGTTATGTGTATTCCTACAAAACCTCCACTTACATCCTCATTCAATATTTCTTGACCTACTATTGGCCAAACTACTTGGGCACTGGGTTTGATATGATGTGAGTGGGATCACCTAGTCATGCTTCATAATGGAAAAAAGACATGATTTTGAAAATACATCCCACTTAACCAAATAAAGATGATGGCTAATTGACCAAAATAAATATTAAATATTTTGCTAAATATATTTTCCAAATCATTAATATAATTATCAAAATCATGAACATCATCATGTAAATTCCATATCCAAGTAATAGTATCAAAACCTTTAGCACTTGGAAATAATGGAGAAAGCGTCAGTTGTAAGCGCCAGTTGTAAGCACCAGTTATAAGCTTCAGTTGTGAGAGTCAGTTGTAGGCGTGTTCAGAGTCAGTTCTTAGTTAAGAGTCTAGTTGTCTTTGGTTTGCATGTAACCGACTCGGTCGAGTATTTTCCTATATAAGGATGTAATCTGTCTTCATTGAATAATACAAAAGTGAGCATAGCCTCACCGTGTGTTTGTTTCCTATATTTTATCTTAGTATCAGAGCCACGAGAGTGAGCTGCAGAAATATTTGTTGGTTCGCAGGCTGGATAAGAAGAGCCGCATGGGTTTGAGTTGCGTGGATTACGTGAAGACTGTTGTGCCACGTGAGCTCGTGGAGGTTGAAATCACGTGGAAGAGTGAGCAAATTTGTGAGTTTTTCTGCGTATCAAACAGATCGTGAGTTTGAAAAAGTGGATTTTGAATGCATGTGTGGAGTTTGAATGGAGTGTTGAAAGCATGTGCATGCGTATTTGCATGAAGAGTTAATGCATGAGTTTATTTTTTAAATAGTGAAGGTTTAGTTTGCATACGATTTGCATTTTCAAGTGGAGTTATTAAATAGTGAAGATTTGCATGTGGAGCATTTAAAATTGGTGCCACTATTTAATCATTTTTTTTATTAGTGAGGTGGATTTATAAAGTGTATTAAAGGAACTTTATGATACTTTCATAAAGGTGGAGTTTTTATTATTTAGAGTGGATGTCTTTTATATAAAAAGGTGAAGAGGGAGTTATAAGTTTATGCACGTGTATTAAAAGTGGATGCATGTGTGAAGTTTAAACTTTATGTGGGTTATTAAAGTTTTAAAAAAGGAGGATATTTTGGATATTAAGGTGCATGCTTGATTTAAAGGTTGATATATGCATGTGAGGTGGTGTTATGATTTAAAAGTGGTTGCATGCATGATTTAAGCTGAGAATAGAGGTAGATTTGGATCAGTGGATCCGAAGGCAGAGCGATGGACTGCTCAGCACTTGACCAAAGTTTGATATTCTTGGTGATACAAAGATCCATTAGCAGAGATGGCGAATCCTCTGGCAGAGACCTACCTCAATGAAGCCAACAAGTTAGATGGCTTGAACTTCATTAACTGGAAATTCAAGATGTAGACGCTCATGGAGGGCTATGGTGTCTGGAACATTGCGAAGGGAACTTAACTAAAACCTGATGCGGCTACCGGTGCGACAGCAGCATAGATCCAAGACTGGGAGAAGCGCGAAAACAAGGCAAAGGTATTGTTGCACATGTCAATTAAAGATAGCATAATTCCACATATTAGAGATGCTACAACTTTTGCTGCAACATGGACAACACTTAAGGCATTGTATGAAACTAGCAACACAAATCGCATTTTGTTCTTGAAAAATAAATTGCTAGGAATTAAGATGGATGGAAATGAATCTGTTAGTTCATTTTTGGGTCGCATTAAAGAGGTGAAAGACAAGCTAGTAAATATAGGGGAAATTGTTTCCAACACTGATCTAGTGACTATTACCTTAAATGGTATGCTAGAAGATTATCATATGTTCATAATAGGTCTCGCAGCAAGGGAGAAACCTCCTACGTTTGAAGAACTAACAGGTATTTTTCTTTAAGAGAAAGAGACGCGCGGGAATCTGAAGCCTCCGAGTAAATATTTGGCACTGTGGTCAAATATTAGATCTACGAGAGGGAGATCAGGAGTAAGAGGCAGAGGAGGCAGTTCATGGCAGAGAGGTGGTTCATGGCAGAGAGGCAGTTCATTGCAAAGAAAACAATCTCCAAATCAAGGTATGCAATCTGACAGGAATGAGTCTAAGAGTTGTTTTTATTGTGTTCGACTTGGACATATGGTTAAACACTGTCATAAGAAGAAAAGTGATGAGGCTAGGAATAAACCTAGAACACATTTAGGTCATTATGCAGAAAAATCTTCAAATCAAGTTCACAGATTATTTATTGCTAATGATGATATTGATGAACCCTCGAATTTTGAATCATGAGATCTTAGGTTGTTTGTGTCTAACGCTACTTTATCTGTTGAAACGGATGATTCTGATGCCTGGTTTGTGGATTCCAGAGCATCAGTACATATGACTTGTAATAAAAATTGGTATGCTAATTTTAAAGAAACACAGAATGGTGCCATCATATATCTTGGAGATGACCGTGCCCATCAGATCAAGGGATATGGAGACATTCCTGTGACATTGTCGAATGGTATTGTTCGTCACATTTGCAATGTGGTGTATGTGCCAGGAATAAAGAAAAATTTGATCTTTGTGTCCACCATTACATATTAGAACTTGAAGGTTGAATTCTTCAAGAATTATTGCATAGTGAAGGATCTACTGGACCACTTCCAAACTGTTGCAATGGGAGTTAGAGAAGGAGGTCTATACAAACTTGATGTTACCAGCAAAGCACATCATGCACTGACTTCTACAACTATGCCAACAGAGATTCTTTGGCATCAAAGGTATGGACACATCAATCATCCTGATTTATTGTTATTACAGAAAAATAATATGGTTGAAGGACTTCCCATGTTAAAGAATGAGAAGGTTGCTTGTGATGGATGTGCATTAGGAAAGATGCACAGAGATGAATTCCACTTTAATCCTGATAAGAAAAAGAGAGATGTGTTAGATCTTGTGCATACTGATGTTTGTGGGCCTATGCAGACTAGGTGTTTAGGAGGTGCATTTTACTTTCTGTTATTTATTGATGATTGCACGAGATACAGATGGGTTTACTTCCTTAGACGAAAAAGTGATGTTTTCGAGTACTTTAAGGAATTCAAAACCGTGGTGGAAAAGAAGACAGGAAAATCCATCAAAATCCTCCGTTCAGATCAAGGGGGAGAGTATAAATCAGGGGACTTCAACAAATATTGCAAAGATAATGGAATAGTACAACAATTTATAGTACCTCACACTCCACGGAAAAACGGAGTCGCTGAAAGGAAAAACAGAACTCTGGTAGAGTGTGCACGCTGTATGATGAAAGGTAAGAATCTCTCAAATGCATTTTGGGTTGAAGCCATAAATACTGCAGTTTATTTAAAGAATAGAATTCCAACAAGGTGTCTTGATAATGTTACTCCTTTCGAGGCCTTGTATGGTTTCAAATCTGCAATTCATAATTTGAAACTATTTGGGTGTAAGGATTTTGCACATATTCCAAAGGAGAATAGGAGGAAATTGGATACTAAAGCCATTAAATGTATTTTCATTGGGTATTGTTCTGAATTTAAAGCATACAAACTGTTTAATCCTGCTACTCACAAAGTATTTGCAAGTAGAGATGTACTTTTCCATGAGTAGGAAGCAGGAAATCATGACGACAATAGTCATCAGGAATGGCAGAGACTTCTTGATGAAGGAGTTAAAGAAGAGAAACAGCAGTAGTAACATCCCACACAGCAGCATCCATCCCCGCAATGACAGCAGTAGCAGCAGCAAGAAGGACTTAGTGATATGGACAATTCAAGCAGTCACAGTTCACCTAGAGGTGAAGATAGATCTTCACAAAGTGGGAAGGAAGATAATTAGTTGAGAAGATCTTCAAGACAGATTTGGCTTCCTGAGAGGTATAAAGACCATACCCTAATGATTAGCATTTCAAATGTCATAGAACCCATGAGTTTTGATGAAGCTAATGAACATGATGAATGGCGAAATGCAATAGAGGAAGAATATGAATCTATAGTGAAAAACAATACTTGGGAATTCACTAAATTTCCTAAACATAAGAAGCCCATTGGATGCAAATGGATATAAAAACCCAAGTTTAAATCAGATGGTAGTATATATAAGTATAAGGCTAGACTGGTGGCAAAGGGGTATTCACAAACAGAAGGTATTGATTATGCTGAAACATTTGCACCAGTAGCTAAATCGAATACTATCAGAATGTTAATTGCTTTAGCTACAAAGTACCATTGGAAGCTGCATCAGTTAGATGTTAAATCTGCATTTTTGAATGGTGAGTTAAAGGAATAGGATTACCTTACTCAACCTGAAGGGTTTGTTGAAAAGGGGCAAGAACACTTAGTGTGTAAGTTAAAGAAAGCATTGTATGGACTAAAACAGGCACCTAGGTCATGGTATGAAAAGATAGACTCTTTCTTTCTTCAATAGGGTTTTATGAGGAGAAAAAGTGATCCAAATCTGTATACCAAATTTGATGAACGGGGGTATATAGTATTGATTTTATTATATGTTGATGATTTAATAATTACAGGAAATGCAGAGAATTTAACTGATGAAATCAAGGAGAAGTTAATCGTTCCCATGTAGCAAAATGTGAAACTTTCTTGTGATGATGGTTCGAAGGAGGTGAATGGCATTGTGTATAGACAGAGGGTGGGTAGTCTGAATTATCTCACCACAACCAGACCTGATATTTCATATTCTGTGAGTGTGTTAAGTCAGTTCATAGCGAAACCTCATGAAAGCCATTGGAATGCAACAAAGGCAGTACTCAAGTATCTAAAAGGTACACTTGATCATGGTATTAAATATATTGATGCATCTGATGTTGAGTTGATAGGTTATTCAGATTTTGATTGGGCTGGAAATCTAGATGATCGAAGATCAACCGCTGGATATGCATTCAGCATTGGATTCGAGGTTGTTTCATGGAGCAGTAAAAAGCAGCCTACTGTATTCTTCTACCGAAGAAGAATATAAATCCCTGTGGGCAGCAACTTGTGAAGTTGTTTGGTTAAGAAGACTTCTTCAAGATGTTGGAGAAGAACGAAAGGAACCTACGATGATCAGATGTGATAATCAAAGTTCAATCAATATTGTGAAGAATCCGATTTTTCATGCAAGTACAAAGCATGTTGAAGCTCAGTATCATTTTGTTCGAGAAAAGTTGTAGTCAAATGAAATAACTCTTGTGTATTGTAATACTAGTGAAAATGTTGATGATATTTTCACTAAGCCTCTTGGAAAGATTAAGTTTGAACTGTTTAGGGAGATGTTAGGTGTAGAAGTCAATCCATTCTCCATTAAGGGGGAGACATGGAAATAATGGAGAAAGCGCCAGTTCTAAGCACCAGTTATAAGCTTCAGCTGTGAGAGTCAGTTGTAGGCGTGTTAAGAGTCGGTTCTTAGTTAAGAGTCTAGTTGTCTTTGGTTTGCATGTAACCGACTTGGTCGAGTCTTTTCCTATATAAGGATGTAATCTGTCTTCATTGAATAATACAGAAGTGAGCATAGCCTCACCATGTGTTTGTTTCACATATTTTATCTTTAGCTAGCATATTTGAGAAACACCCAGATTTAACCCATTTTTTTAAAGGTGGTTTTACAAAATCCTCCACTACATGTATCAAGGAGAAAAGATAAAAAAAAATTCTGAAAATTGGGATTCCTTGGCAGTTTAAAAAATAGAAAATGAAAAGTAGCGATGATATCGGGTTTCTTATCACTATAGGTTGATGTGTACAAGAACCTGTGTACCTAGAAGTGAACATTGCAGAGGGCAGCTTTATCTAGTCCATTTCTTTGTGCAGTTTTCTATATATTTATACACTGAGTAATGCAAAGGGAAGCATTATTTAACCCATTTTTTTTTACAGCTTTCTATATTTTGTACTTTTGGATCGATGTTCCCTTGTTAAATATCCAAATATTTAATTTTCTCTTCACTATCCATAGATAATGGAATTTATATAATATGTATAATCTAATAAATTTAGAGGAGATTTTTTAACATTTGAACATTAATGAAATATGTTACCTGTTTGCTTTCCTCTTTGAAGTATGAGGTTAAATTGTTATTTGAAGGTAGTATGTGGTTTTATTTATGAGATTGAGACTAGATGTGGCTTGAAAGCAGGGTAACTTAATTGTTATAATATTAACAATAATATTAATTGATAGTGGCTTTCTTATTAATATTATTTAGATTGAAATTATCTTGAAATTAAAGATTAAATTATATTTGATTAGTTATGAGTTTATTTTCTGCAATGAAAGTGCAAAGTTTGAGCGTCAAAAGATCAAGCATAAAGAAGTTTATGCAACATGAAAGAAACCATAGTGATGGGATCTTTTATATAGGATTTACATAGATGATATATATTAAATTTTTTATTTATAAATAAAAATAAATTTAAATGGATGATATTTTTAACCAAAATCGTCTTGAACAATATTCACATCTATTAATTAAACAATGGACATGATTAGAATCGTCGATTTCTAGCATCTAACTTGGGTGATCCAAAACATGGTGAAACACATTAAAGAACTTTCTTTTTTTTTTTCAACGAAAA
Source organism: Picea engelmannii (assembly GCA_009831015.1). Classification (NCBI taxonomy): domain Eukaryota; kingdom Viridiplantae; phylum Streptophyta; class Pinopsida; order Pinales; family Pinaceae; genus Picea; species Picea engelmannii. Next base: position 89,739 of record ML815382.1, read on the forward strand.
ACATACGCTTTATATTCAGAAGGATATAAGATTGTACATGGAAAAATATGCGGTGAAAGCAAATTGTCCATACAAGAAAACACGAGAAAAACATGATCTAAGCATGTAAATCAAGCTGTCCATACGAGACAATGGCGTATCAAGTCAGCTGAGACCAATGCATGTCCCATGGAAGGCCAGCACTCAAAACAGGTTGATCGATCAAAGATTGATCATCATGGAAGGTCCTTCATTGCTTTCTTCCCACCTTGAATAGCATATGTGTCCCGAAGGCAAGTACATAGATTTTTTAGAAAGGATGTCCGCCTCATTATTTTGTTCTCTGAAGATGTGAGAGAAGGTGAGTTTATTAAACAGATTTGTTGCAGCACGAGTTCTCTCCTTCCATCTTTCAAGGTCTTCCACCTGAAAGTCTGCATGCCCGTTCAACCAATCAATGATAATTTTGGAGTCGCTAAGAAGTAAAAGCTCATTGATATGAAGTCGACTAGCTAGGATAAGAGACGCCCACGCTCCTAAAAGTTCCACCTTCATATTGGTACTAGTCCCACAATTTAGAGTCCACCGTAAACATGTGTGAGTTTAATACAATTTTCCCTCCCGCCCCACAGAGAGAGCCGCTTTGTTGTGCCGCTCCGTCAAACCAGGCCACAATCCTATCAAGTGGAACTTTGAAAATAGATCGGCTGGGAGGTGTAGTCGATGTCTGATTTCTGTTCGAAACCATCTCAGCAATGATATAATTAGAAACTCTGTGAACTAATGGAGTCTTATCATCGAATATGGCAGCGTTTCTTGTCTTCCATACCTGCCAGCAGAGAGAAATAGGCAGCAGCGCAGGGTTCATTGTGTCCTTTATCCAATTTTGAAAACAAAATGGAACGTTGGGACCAGCCCAAGTTGACGAGAGCAAAAGAGCTGGCAAAATGAGATGCCACACCGATCTGATGAAGGAGCAGTCTATAAAGACATGGGCGACAGATTCAGAGTGTGTTTTGCACGGGATGCAATGACCAGGTCCCTCCCAACCCCGGGACTGTAGATTTGACCACAACAACAGCTTGTTTTCAAATAGAAGCCAAGCAAATAATTTTATTTTGAGTGGACAGTCGCCTCTCCAAATATTAAGGCGCCATCGTTCAGAAGTGTTGGCCCAGCACTTTATAGCTAATGCACGGTAGACATTTTTTTCCGTGAGGTTGCCGGAACTATCCCCTCCCATCCACAAGAAAGTATCTGGCCGATCCTGTAAACAGATGCCATATTATGTTAACCGGCGAGTGTATTCATCCCACTCAACAGTTACAACCACATCCAATGCTAAGTCCACGTTGATGTGCCAAGAGTCGCCCAAGTGACCCCCACTAGTCGATGAAATCTGGTGTAGGAAAAATATACTTTTATTATGTAAGTGCACCAGTAGCTGTGGGGAAAGGATGGCATGTCCGCCCATTCCCAGTATACTGTCCCTGCCTATTTCAATTAAAAAACCATTGTCGGGTTTCCACGAGAGCCAATGAAGGATGATGGGAAGAGACTTTAAAATGTGTTTCCAGGTTTGAGAGACACTGGAGGGTCTCTCCGACGCCGATCTGATCCACAAATGAACTGGTAAAAGAGGGAAGTACTTAGCCTTGATTACCTTGATCCAGAGACTTGGCTTCATAGGAATTCGCCAGAGAGTGTTGGTTGAGAGCGCCCTGTAGAATATGGGTAGATTCTGGAGACCCCAACCGCCCATCATCTTTGGTTTTGAAATAACCTCCCATTTGCAGAGATGGTAACCAGAAAACTTCTTGCTGCCAGACCAAAGGAAGGAGAAAATGAGTTGTCGAAGGGTTCCTAGAACTGTGATCGGGATGTGTGCCAATGCCATCCAATAGACCGGGAGGCTTTCTAAAACGACTTTAATGAGTATAAGTCTTCCTCCCAAGGAGAGAAGCTTGTTACACCAAAGATGAATACTTATTTCAAATTTATCTATAAGCCAGAGCCAATCTCTGCTAGAATACCTGGAGGATTTGATGTAAAATCCAAGGTAGGAAAACCCCTCCTTTATCTCAGCAGTAGCAAAACTGAACAACTCTTTTAACTCTGTTAAAAAAGGCTCCTGTGCATTGTGTGTTAGGAAGACAGATTTATGAAGGTTTATCTCCAAACCAGTGGCAGCGCAGAAGGTACTTAAGAGAGAGTGTATGATATTCCATTCTGCAAGGCTAGTCGATGTCAAAATTAGCACATCATCACCAAAGAGGATATGCAGAATATGTGTCAGCCCCAAGATTTTAACTCCAGAAAGATGGCCCTCCGTTTGGCTGTTTTTTAGCATGATACTAAGCCCTTCAAGAATCAAAATAAAAAGGAGTGGTGATAGAGGGCAACCTTGTTGGAGCCCTCTCTCACAACGGAAAGTTTTTATGGCTTCCCCATTAATCAAGACAGCAAGGGTTGCCGAGGATATGCACCCTAAAATCCACTTGGTAAAAATTAACCCAAAGCCACACTGTAGTAGAACGGGGTGCAGAAAGTTCCAATTGACGCAGTCAAAAGCCTGTTTGAGATCCAGCTTGAGTAGAATGTCTTGTTGTTTCCTCGAATTTAAACTGTGAATGCATTCCTGGGTGACACCAACAACATCAAGGATTTGTCTTCCTTTTAGGAAGCCGAGCTGCTCCTCAGAGAGTGCCCTGGAGAGTATAGGACGGATGCTATTGGTTATGATCTTAGAAATTATTTTGTAACAAAGATTGCAGAGTGAAATGGGACGAAAGTCTTTGAAATGTCTAGGAAGATTAGATTTAGGAATCAAGACTAAAAAGGTATTGTTAAGCTGAGGATTGATCACGCCTCTAGTTCTAGCGTCCTCCACAACGTCCAGAAGATCCTGACCCATTATATAGAAAAAATGGAGATATAATTCGACCGACCACCCATCGGGTCCAGGACTTTTTTCTTTTTTGAAACCCTTGAGTACAACAAATAATTCCTCCTTTGAATAGGGGGGTTCTAAGGCTAGAGCCTCCTCGTTTGTCACCATTTTTGGAAATCGATTTGCTAACTCAACATGTGTTGTAAGATTAGGAGTAGAGGTAACCTGAAAAAATGCTTTAAAATGGTTGACAGCGGCAGATTTGATGTCCTCCTGTGTATGATGTGTTGAACCGTCCTCCTCTTCAATATCCCAAATCTACTTTTTAGCATGACGGGCACTGGCAAAACGGTGAAAAAACCGGGTATTCTTATCCCCTCCAGCAAGCCAGAGCATTCTGCTCTTTAATCTCCATCTTTCCTCATCTTCCCGTAGGAAAGATAAACGGGCTTTCTCCAACTCACGAATTCTGAAGTGAATATCCGTATTGGAAATGTCCTGGATTTGAAGACGGAGAAGGTCATCCAGCTCCTTTTCAATCCTGTCGATGGCAGCCTGTTCTGTTTTTTTCTTTTCTTTTAACCAAAATGATGTTTGTAGCTTTAAGTTTATGAGTTTGATAACCAAATTTCCTTGGGGATCTCTCGGCAGTGAACTAGAATTATCCGCCCACGTCGATCTGACCAGACTATTGAAGGAGTCCTCCTTCAACCAATGAGGATTGAATTTAAAAGGTTGTCCAGCCCCAAATCGACCCAAGCCAATCTATAAACAAATGGCAGCATGATCCGATAGAAAAGGGAGGTTTACCCACACACGATAGCTGCGAGATGGAGAAAGCACCTCTTCACGAATTAGAAATCGGTCGAGACGCTTTGATATACTTGCCGCTCCTTGTCTTCCATTTCTCCAGGTGGGTAAAAGCTCGGCCGGTTTCAGATCAATCAAGCTATTTTTGTAAAAAATATGATTGAAATAACTCATGAGTGGATCTCTGATCGCTTTTTCACCCCAGATCTCCAGTGGGCTGGTGGTTAAGTTGAGGTCCCTAGCAATGATGAGGTTGTTTGCCGCCAATATTCCGAGATCATCCAATCACTCCCAGAAGGCTTTGCGGTCAGAACAAGGGCCGTGGACATTTAGGATATTGAAGGATGAATGTAGTTCAAAACATCTTCCTGTCAGTAGAATCCCTCCCGGGCTGAGCATCGGTTTAAAATCAAAAAGAGAAGGTTCCCACGAGTCCAGGAGTCCTCCCGAGGTGCCCATAGATCTTGCCGCACAGAGCATCCAGTTAGGTCGGAGTCGAAGCATGAACTCCCTGGATGCAGAAGCATTAACTAGAGTTTCTTGTAGAAAAATAATAGACGGCTGATTCTTCTCCAGAAGTCTTCGCATGGAGGCTAGTTTCAGGGGTCCTCCAATCCCTCTTATGTTGAGGGAAAGAAGAATCGTGTATTACCTCTAGCCAGGGATTTTAAACCTCTAAGTACCCCTTGATTTGTAACAGTAGTTGTGTTGCTCGATGCCTTCAATCCAGTCTGAGATTTCTTACGAGCACTGCGGGTTTTCAGCGGTGAAAGTTCGAGTCCAATATCTCTTGACCAATGGGGATCCGACCCTGGTGGTATAGGCAAGTTTGATGAAGAAGGGTGATCTGAAGATGGAAGGGTCGGTTGAAAAATAGAATTTCCTTGATAAGTAGGGAGGGGTAACGAATCAAATGGAAGAGAGTGGGATGAAGAAGCAGTCGAGAACAAAGTTTCTAACTGAAGTTCCGATTGGGTCGATTCAGTGTAACCTGGTAAAGAGTAAGGCTGTGGAGAATCAGCTAATACTGTTGTAGGATGGGAAGCTAAAGCCCCAGTAGGAGGATCGGATGGAGATAGATGGGTTGTAGGTGTTGGACGAGGTATGGAGGGGCTGTCAGTAGGGACAGGCTCGGTTAGGGGGAGAATGGGTGAAAGATTAGGCAGATCCGGAGTAGCGCCCAAGGCTTCAGAACATAAAATATTGTTTTCTTGCTCAGTAATGTAAAGTCTGTCCCAGGAAGATAGAGATTTATATAAAGAGGGGCACAGAAGATGAATCTTACCAACTAAGGAATCATCAGATGAATTAGTCTCCCAGGGGATAGGGGCCTCCTCCTCCACGAACTGGTTGGGTGAAGTGATGTAACCATCAAAATTTGTCCCCTCTGCTGGATCCAAAACAATGTCGGGTGGGGGGAACTTATGGCAATCCCTTCTCAAGTGTCTAGTTCTGCGGCAGAGAGAGCATCTGAAAGGGATGCCCAGATAGTCCAGGCACTGAGTGATCAGTTGGTTATGCCAGTCGATTTCTAAGATGTCTGGAAGTCCTACCTGGATGTCGAGTTCCACGTATATCCTCACCATCCTTCTGTCTGATGCATCAAGATATTCTTGATCCACACTTAAAAATTGACCTAGGGAGGCTCCAATAAGTTTAAGAGCTTGTTGGTTCCAGAGCTGGAGAGGGAGTCCAGGGAGAAGGACCCAGACATGTCTGTGGGAGAAGAACTCCGTAGAGGGATTGAAACCAAGTCTCCATCTTTTTAGCAGAAGGCTTCCTCCATCAATAGGCCAGAAGCTGTCCAGAATAAGTGTCAAGTCCTCTGTATTCCTGAAGATAAAGGCAAGCCAGCCTTGTTGCAGCAAATGAATCTTGGGAATATATCCAAGGATCGGCTTCCAGTGTTTTGTAATCCAAGTGTCCACGCTTTGCTTACATTTTTCTTTATATGCAAGCCTGCCAACCAAGGCACACAGGGCCAGGTTACAAGCTTCTGTTAGACCTACATCCATGCCAAGTATGAGTTTGGGGTGCTTTTGTTTGGGCTTCCAGACTCTATGATGGTGTTTATGTAAGCCTTGTTTATGAGAGGTAGGTCTTGGTTGTGGGTGTCTCACCTCAGGTCTGCCCCCCAGCTAATGGATCCCATCCAAGTTTAGCTTCTGTGAATCTGAAAGATCAGTCCTGTCAATGATAGACTTAGAGTTGTCTATAAGGACTGGAGGGTCTTCTAGAGAAATTTCTTACTAAGCTAAGAAGAGATCATCCTGATTCCCAGGTACCTATATTGCATAATGAATGTCGAACTAAAATCAAATAGTTAGAGATTTTTGGGCGGTGAGATTGGAGCTCCATAAATTCTAACAACCATCAACGACTGAGATTTTGTCAGCTTTCAAATTAATACCCTCTGACATGACAGGAATCGAGATCGCAATAAGAGGAAAAGGACAGTGGTATTCGACTGGAAAATAGTTGATATCTACAACGAGGGGTAAGGAAGTCGATAAGAAAAGCTACCTGGCAAGACAAGAGAAGATGGGTTTAATTCGAATGACAACATAGATGGATAATGATGGTGGTTCTGTAAGCATGTAAATCAGTTGACAAGTTTTCTGAAAAATTATTATTATAATATGTTTTCATATAAATATTTATTTTCTATATATATATATATATATATATATATATATATATATATATATATATATATATATATATTAAAACATGGTGGCTACTAGGGTTTCACGATGGAAGGTCATAATGCTTGTTGTTTGTAGGTTTTTTTTAGGTTGATTAATGGGTAGGCGAGGTTTGTAATGGATGGATTAGTCTATTTATTTTTCTGGTTTTCCTTGGTTTTGTGGAGGAATCTCGTTGTTTTATCCTTTTAGTGGTTAGAATCGGTGGGGTCTACTTAGTCAGGAGATGATACTGCCCCTGGGTCTCTAGCATAAGTCTTCTTCCTTGGATTTAGGTTTCCTGGGATCTTCTATTTTTAGTGGAGAGTTTTTCCAGGACTTTTTCTGACTAGGCTTCTACGCTCACTGACGGGTTTCCGAAACTCTTTATTTCCTCTGGAATATAGGACTGTCTTTATGATTAGTTTTTGTTTTCTTCGTGGAACTCTATGATCGATGATTTGATTGAAATTCTGGTGGAGCCCTTTGATTTGTCTTGAGTAGCCTCCATTATGGAGAGTGAGGTCAGTGCTCTGCTTAGTGCGGTTGACGAGGAGCAATGGGATAGGAATGGCTTCTTTGAAAAGATTGATTCATTAAGTGCTTTAAATAAGAACATCAGTCGACATTTAAATGTTCTTAATGACTCTTGGGGATTGGGAAGCACATCATAGATATCAATTAACCCTTCTCATAACCTGCAGGCAGAGGCACTGGATCCATCTCATAAATGCTCTAATCAAGACAGAAGTCGACCTCCTTCACCAAAGTTTATCCAGAGTTGTTACAGAGCGGATTCTGCTCAGTTGAACAATGGAGACCAGTGTAACAATACCCTTGAGACCCTCTCCATTGCCCCTAAGGTGAGTTCTTTTAAGTCGAATATTGAAAAAGTTTGGAAACCAAAGAGGCATAGGAGAAGACTTGTGATGGGGGCAGACGTAGGTCTGGAGGAATCCTGCAACTTGGCGCTTTGCACTGTAGTTTCTAGGATGGCCTACCACTCTCGTATTCGGATACAATTGGAAGATTGGATACAGAAGAAATGGCTTCCTATTTTACGATACTCTCCAATCTTCATTTCCTTATCTCAGGGATGGTTCGGCTTTGTTTTTCAAAGTCTGGAAGATACAACTCGCATTCTGGAGGTTTTTTGGCTATTGGATGGTGGAAGTTTAATGTTAAAACGTTGGAGATTTGGTTTTAATCTGAATACTGAATATTTTAGTTTTCGGCACCTATGGGTGTTGCTTCCAAATCTTCCTTTACAATTGTGGAATCTTAATGCTTTAAAAGTGATTGGAGACTGCTTGGGTCATTTCATTGGGGTAGATGAAGCAGGGATGTTATCAAATGATAAAAAAATGGCAAAATTTTTAGTTGAGATAGATACCCATGTGGGTCTATCTGAAGTTCTAGAAATAGAGTGGAGAGACTTCTTGTTCACGCAGAGGCTGAACTATTTAGGTCTGCCATTCAGATGTTACAAATGTAGACGGACAAGGCACCTGAGAGATAGTTGTACTTTTAAACGATATTTTAGAGAGGAGAAAGAAACAGCTGAGGAAGACTCTAAAGATATAGTTTCAAGATTAATGGATGAAGATGGCAAACTAGAGACCCCGCCTTTCAGCTCGGAGGACATCTCTGAGGAACTGTACACTTCTTTTGTCGGTAATTTAAAAACTCATTGCTCAAGTTTTTTTAACTCTTTAAGTTTATGGGAAAGAGATCTTTTAAGTAGCTTTCAGGATCTGTTAAAACTTTCGGGGAATTTTTTGACAGAGGTAGGTTGCCTGGGCTAGCAACTACTGATCCGGTTTAATTAGGGAAAAAATCTTGTTCGGAGTCCTCCTCTGAAGCTTCGCCTCCTGCTACTTTACCTTTTCCTCCATTTCAAAGTGATGTTCCGCATTCTTCTCCTTTGGCCAGAGAGATAATTAGAACACCAGACTGTCTGAGTAATGGTAATGACCTTTTGCCTCCAGGCTATACTAAATCGCCCCCTAGTGACTCGGTATTGGATAGAACTCTGCCTGTGTTGACCTTTCCTTTAGAAAAGACATCGGTTCCTATCCCTTTGGTGACTTATAAAGGTAATGTTCATGTGAATTCCTTGATTGAGACAGGTTTAGAACCCTTTTTTACAAATTCTCCCTCTTGTTTTGAACCTGCGTAGTCTCGTGGTTTGGGCTTTGAGATTTCTCCTCTTAAAACGAGGAGTGGTCGGCAATTGGCAGGAACCGGTAACACTTCGTTAACTCCTGCTTCTTATTCACAACAACGGGCGCTTAGAGGCATAAAGGCCCAAGCTAGGGTTAAACCATGATTCTTCTCTCCTATAATATAAGAGGGGTTGGAGGACCCCTTAAACTGGTCTCCTTTCATAGATTAATGAGTAACACTTCTCTGAATATTATCTTTTTACAGGAGATGATGGTATCGGCTGATAAAGCCAGATCTTTCATGTATAAAATTAGACCTAATTGGTGTGTCTATGCAGTCAGTGCAGTTGGAACTTCTGGGGGACTATTGGTGTCTTGGGATCCTTCCTTTTTTGACTTAGTGCCTTTTTTTATGTCTTGGTGGCATCTTTTTGTTAGGTTTCTCAAAATTGGACAATTGAAAGATTTATTTTCTTAATATGTATGGCCCCTGCCAGGACTGCAAAATTTTCTGGGAAGCTTTGGAGAATGTTGGTATTATAAGCCACAAGGATTTAATTCTAGCAGGTGATCTAAACTTAATTACTTCCTCTGATGAGTTATGGGGTTTTTCTGTGCATTTGGACTCTTTAGCGGGCTTCTTCAACACACTATTTCAGAGGAATGGTCTTGTGGATGTAGCTCCACCAAAAAAGGTGGCGACTTGGCGAAATGGTAGATTTGGGGATGCATGTATCTCAAAAATACTTGATCAGTTTTTAGTTTCTGAATCTTTGATCTCAACAGTGAAGAAGTTTCGAACCTGGGTGGAGTATCCCTTCATGTCTAATCATGCTCTTGTTTTGATGGAATTCGGTTCGGGTTATGGAACAGTTGCTTCTCCTTTCAAACTAAATCCAGAGTGGTTGAAGGATGTTTCTTTCGAGAATATTGTAAATCAGGTCTGGAATGATCCTCGGCATCTAAATACAGACGGAGCACAAAAGAGACTGGTAAATAAGTTATCGATGTTGAAAGTTAGAATAAAGGATTGGGCTAAAAGAAAAAGAAAAAAGGATCAGGAAGAACTATAAAAAAATGAGGAAGATATTGCAGAAGTCTATAACAATATAAATTTGGGTATCACATCTTTGGAGGATTCCTTAAATCTGTCAAAGCTTGAAGCTATTAGAAACTGACTCTTATTGGCAGAAGAGGAGAGATGGTGACAAAAAAGTAGGGCGATTTGCGTCAAGAGTGGCGATAGAAATACGAAGTTTTTCCATCTGTATGCTAGCCATAGAAGAAATAAGACGTTTATATGGGAAATTAGAGATGAGATCGGGAATACTCACTCTGGTCAACAGGCTATAAAAGAGGAAGCAGTCAGACATTTTAGTGCCTTTTGTAATGATATTGATCAGTCTTACATGGAGGAAAGAATGGAAACTATCAGACTATATCCTACCTTTGTTACTGCTCTAGAGGTACAGGACTTAAATGAAGAAGTCTTTGAAGTTATAAAAGGTTTTTCCAGGGACAAAAGTCCTGGACTGGACGATTCAACTGTTGAATTCTACTCTCACTTTTTTGAGTTGGTTGGGCAGGACGTGGTGGATATGGTCGAAGAAACAAGGTTGAAAGGGGAGATCATTCCGGCGATCAATTCCACTTTTGTGGCTCTGATACCAAAAGTCAATCAACCATAGGTTTTTTAATGATTTTAGACCAATTTCTCTTTGTAACCTCTGTTACAAGATTGTTTCAAAAATTATTGCTAAAAGACTTTGACCTATTCTATCCAGGTTTCTTTCGGAAGAACAACTTGGTTTTTTCAAGGGATGACAAATATTGGATGTTATTGGAACAACTCAGGAATGTCTTCACAACATTAGTGCAAAGAAGATGAAAGCATTGATTCTTAAAATTGACTTGAGGAAGGCTTATGATTGTACTAATTGGGATTTTTTAAGGCTGGTACTTCATCAAAGTGGCTTTGGTTATAATACTACGAGTTGGATTATGGCCTGTGTAGTTTCCACGACTTATGCTACCTTAATTAATGGAGAGGCAACTAATTTCTATAAAAGTAGCAAGGGACTGAGACAGGGATGCCCGCTATCTCCTTTACTATTTTTCTTAGTAATGGAGGGGCTGAGTCTGGCATTAAAGAAAGAAAATCTGGAGGGACAGATAACAGGGATTAAAGTTTCTAGTATGATCAGGATCCTCCATTTACTATTTGTGGACAACATTCTAATTATGACTCAAGCTTCTCTAACTGAATGGAAAATTATTCAGAATATATTACAGGTGTTTTGTCGGGCATCGTGATTGATCATAAACAATCAAAAATCCACTGTGATGCATGCTGGTGTCGACTCTGAAACCCTTAAGAGGATTGAAGATGTCCTTGGTTATCCGGTCAAACACCGTCACTGTGGTTTTAAATATTTGGGTTATTTGATAAAACCAGGAAGCTATACAATCAAGGACTGACACTGGTTAGTTGATAGGTTTGAAGAGAGGATTAACCATTGGTGTAATAAATGGCTCAGTTTGGGAGGCCGACTAATCCTTATTAAAGCTTTGCTTGAGAGTTTACCGGTCTACTTGATGACCCTTGCTCATATTTCTGTATCGGTGCTATCTAAATTATGCAGAATTAGTTTTGAATATCTGTGGGTGGGAAATAAATCAAAGAAATGCTATCATCTTTGCAATTGACAATTTATAGCAAAACCCAAGCAGCTAGGAGGATGGGGTTTACGTAATATTTTTATCTTCTATAGAGCGTTGGCTACCAATACTTTTTGGTGGGAATTAATGAAGACAGGGATCTGGCAAAGGGTAATTCATGGAAAATATTTACTACAGGTACCTATAAGTACTTGGTTGAGATCAGCTGTGAACTTTACTTCCTTTGGATCACAAACATGGAAGAATATTCTAAATACATTGCTGATAATTCTAGACAGAATAGCTTGGACTCCTGGCTCTGGAAAAGCAATAATTATTGGTAGAGATTGCATTTGTGGCTTGAATGATGCTTCATTATTGACGGAGGACCTGATTTGAGAAATTAACAAAAAACAAATCTACTTTCTTTTTCAAGTGATTCAACCATCTCAAAATAGTATGTTGGGACAGAATTGGGCAATGAGCAATGAGTTGGATCTGGATGGAAACTTGGGTCAAGAATGGGATATTTACAGGAATCTTCTATTACATGACGGCATTATCCTAAAGGATCATCCTGATGAACTAAAGTGGATTGGAGATGATAGTTTTGGTCATATCTCTGTTAAAAATGTCTACAACACTCTTTCAAACAAATTTTGGCCGAGGAAGGCAGAAAATTGGAAAATTCAGTTATGGAAATGGAGTTGTCCATTAAAAATCAAATTATTCTTATGGATTTTAATGGAGACCAAGGTTCTTAAGTGGGAAAACCTTCGGAGGAGGGGATGGTTGGTCCTGGAATGTGTTGTCTCTGTGGATTATATGAGGAGAAGAACCACCATGTTTTTATTAGTTGTCAGTTTACATCATCTATCTGGGAAGAAGTAAAAAGGAGTTTTAATCTAGCAAATGGTTGGAACGGTGATTCTGTTGGTGAATGCCTAAAAAATTGGTCTGTGCAGAATAAACAAATCAAAGAGGTCGTTTCATCTGCTGGTTCATATGGAAGGACAGAAATAAGAAATTATTTGAAGATAGATCGCCTTCGACAGCAAAAATTCTTTTTCTTGCAACTGGTTACAGAGCTTCGAAGCAGATCCTATTAGTGGATTCTACAAAAAGACTTCAACCGATTACTTTTCTAGAAGGAAAATTTTTAGCTTGGTTCGATGGTGCCTCGCAAATCAACATGAATAAGTGTGGAGTAGGAGGAGTTATCAGATTAAATACTCTAGAGGAATATCGTTGGACTTTAAACTGTATTTCAGGTTCAAATTCTAAGGCGGAGCTTATGGGAGCTTGGGGAGCCATCACATTAGCAAAAAGCTTCGGTATTCAGGAACTTCATTTGATGGGAGACTCTTTGATAGTGATAAACTGGCTCAAAGGTATTGGTACTCTTCAAGTTGCCAATCTGGAGAATTGGAAAAGCATAATTTTTTACTT
>ML815382.1:109775-122943 GCA_009831015.1 Picea engelmannii
CTTAACACTATCAAATAAAAATCACAATATCACCATCGATTTATCATGAATATGATCAAATTAGAATCGTCAAATATTGTGAATAATCAATTCTAGTCTTTTAAACATTACTAAGGCTCTACTTCTAACAAGGTAGAGTGGCTACTTATCCTTCATTGTGATTCTAAGAAGAACGAGTTCAAATGTAAGGATGCTACCATTCTTATTCAACATAGGGCACCATAGAAGGAATAATTCCACAAATAGAATGATAAGTATTGCATATCATGATGTGATTGCACCTAACCCTTTTATCATGTATCAATCATTTGTAATCACATGTTGTCAAATAATCATCCTTAATGTTCTTAAGACATCTTAGCATTATCAGTGTACCACCAAAATATCTCTAGATGTGATTAGTTCAAGTCATCTATAGTGTCAAGATCATGAAAATTATCAAATCTAACATCGAACCATTCATGTTAATTCTCATTGAATTTTGTGAACATTGCATATATGGAAAACAAAGTCGGGTGAGGTTCCCATCTGGAGCGACAAGGGAAAAGGGGATTCCGGAGTTGATTCATAGTGACGTGTTTGGCCCTATTTCAGTGCCTTCACTTGTTGGATCCTTGTATTATGTCTCCTTCATAGATGATTTTTCCAGGAAGACATGGATATATTTCCTAAGGAAGAAAGCAAAGGTTTTCGATAAATTCAAATATTTTAAATCTCTTGTAGAAAACCATACAGATAAGAAGATTAAGGTATTGAAAACTGACAATGGTGGTGAATTATGTGGAAAGGAATTTGATCAGTTTTGCAAGCAATGTGGAATAGCACACCAAAATACCACACCATATACCCTAAAATAAAATGTTGTTGAGAGAATGAACAAAACATTGATGGACAAGGCAAGGAGCATGCTTAGTGGTGTTGGGTTCACACAAGAATTATGGGCATAGGTAGTCGACACTGTAAAGTATCTATTGAATATGTCTCCTTCGTCGGTGCTAGTCGAAATGAATCCACATGAGTTATGGTCTGGTAAGAATCCTTCGGTCTCACATCTCAAAGTATTTGGCTGTGATGCATTTGTGCATGTTCCCAAGGAAAAGAGGAGCAAGATGGACAAGAAGGCAGTCAAGTCTATTTTCATTGGATACAAAGAAGGAATGAAAGGATATATGCTACAGGATCCTACATCAAGGAAAATAGTGTACAGTCCATATATGGTCTTTAGATAAGTCGGAAGGAAGTTTGAGCATGAAGAAATTGTTCAAACAGAGAATGATCCAAAGAATGTGCAGTTTGAACTGGGGAATGAAGAAGATGATTCAAATGAATCGAATGAATCAAAAGAAGAGGTGGAACAACCGACCCCATTTGTAAAGAGTTCAGAATGAGTAAGAAAACTAGTCGAAAGGTATAGTCCACCCAACTTACATTCCACATTCATGTTAACTTCCATCGAGGATGAGCCCAAGTTGGTGGAGGAGGAAATTGACTCAGCAGAGGGAAAATTCTGGAAGGACGCCATGGAAAAAGAGATGGAATCATTGCATAAGAATGAGACATGGGACTTAGTCAAATTACCTAGTGGAATAAAGTTTGTCAGTAGAAAATGGGTATTCAAGAAGAAGATGAATGCAGTCATTCAAGTCGATAAATTCAAAGCTCGGCTAGTAGCAAAAGGATATTCCCAAGTTGAAGGAGTCGACTTCGGTGAGATTTTTTCTCCTATTGCAAAATTAAATTCCATTAGAGTACTAATGTCTCTCACTGCAACATTTGATCTAGAAATAAAACAGATGGATGTAAAGACAACGTTCCTACATGGGGACTTGGAAGAAGAAATATACATGAAACAACCTGAAGGATTTTGTAGTAAAGGGAAAGAAATATTTGGTTTGCAATTTGAAAAGATCCCTTTATGGTCTAAACAAATCACCTAGGATGTGGTACCAAAAGTTTGACACATACATCCATAGTTTGGGGTTTGTGAGAATCAAAGTTTATCATTGCATATATTCCAAAGAAGAAGGTGGGTGTTTCATATATGTAGCATTATATGTCGATGACATATTGTTGATAGGAAAAAACATGAACTCAATAAAGGAGGTGAAGAAGTGGTTATCCTCCAAGTTTGACATGAAGGATCTCGGTGCAACGAACTTCATTATAGGAATGGAGATCAAGAGAGATCGAGCAACTAGAAAGCTCTAGTTGAACAAGAAGAAGTATATTGAAATATTCTTGAAACGTTTCAACATGCAATATTTGTAACGACCCCGTCATTACGACAACTAAAGCTACATATAATAGGTAAAAAAAATTGTTTGCGTTAGTAAATATACATCACAATTAATGAAAACATCATTGACACATCATCCAATATATTAGTGAAACAATAATAACACAATATCAATCATCCGTGACATAAATCCGACACATTATTTCCATGAATAACGATACACATATCGACGCATTAACACATATAAATAACAACTCATAATCATTGCATTCATACCAATAAATGATGACGCATAAACAATATGAATCATAAAGTGCTCAACTCCTCTCATTAGGACAATCATCAGATAACGCCATGATAACATGAGATAACATAACGCTAACTTAAGGATCATAAATGTAACATCCCCAGCCACCAACAGGAAGGGCAATGCCACTACTCAGATGCTTTACTTAGCTCGATAGCAAATTGTAACATCGTCGTCCAACACAGAGACCGGGTAATGCTACCACTGCGAAATACACACACGCACACACACACACACACACACACGCACACACACACACACACACACACACACACAACATGCATTTTAATCGAAATTAAACACATAACACAGAGTTATTGTTACCATTCAGATTCAAATGTAATAGACAATAATTCATATACGCATGGAACACATGATAACATTCAAGCATCAATAGCACAAACATGCATAATGTATAAATTAAGCACAGATTGATACTTATCTTTTAGCTGGAGTAAATCCACCAACCACGCGCAGACCTTCCACGAACCTCCCAGCCATAGACCACGCTGCTCATCACGCTCAACAGTGGGTCACCCCCGAGATGGGACTAAGCTCCACCCAGGCTATGGGATTCCTAGACTAGGATGAGGTTACAGGAAACTACACAGTGCAATGGAAGGATTCTCTCCAGGAGCCTTCTTACGCCCACTACTCACAGACTCTCATTCCCCGCATGCCTATTCCACCCGGGAGTATACACCTTCACTGTCACACAATCCATCGTCTGCTTCATCTCCCTCTCAGGGGCGCATTAACAGGTCGGATCAATAATTCTCAGAGCTTTGTAGCTGGTGCTGGACTCTATGGGACAAAACCACTTCCCAACAAACTCTTTAACCTGGAGAGAGTTGCTCATAGGCCTGACAACTTGTCTCTTCTACCACGGTCCTAACAACTCGCTTCTTAAACCAGTTTCAACTTAATTCCCACAAGGTGAGGATAAAAACAACATCAATAGAAATTCGGTTAACTCATGGTGATAGTAGCAGCAGGAATTTGGGTATGGACATCCAAAAACGACAACAGTCCACACTAAGACACAACACGGTTCAGACATTTACAGGGTGCTCAGACTTCACAGGAGACACAACTCAGTCCACGAGTTTTCCACTGGTTTCAGGGTGCTCGTAATTCATAGAAGACGTGGCTTAGTCCATGATTTTTCCACTGCTTTTAGGGTGCTCAAAATTCATAGGAGACACGACTAAATCCACTAGTTTTTTACTGGTTTCAGGGTGCGTGACAAGGAATCAACGCAGAGGTCGATTGCACAGATAAACGAAATTCACGAAGAATGGGGAATAGCAAAGCGACTCAGGTGGAGGATGGAAGAATGACCCGCAAACCCCCAACATAGCTGACACTTTAGCTTTTAACTGCATGCACCCAAGTCGACACTTGTCTTCCTGGAGCTGCATGTGTTCCCTTGTGCACATGTTCCTTTTCAAAGAACTTAGGAAAACACTTGGTCAATTTTCCACCTTAGCCTTAAGGAAATAATAATAAATTATTATCCCCTTTAGAGGTAATCCCACTAGCTTATCCCCTAGGCCCACACACTTAGCCTCCTCCCTTATCCAACCTTGTGGAAGCTTAGTCCCCCATCACTCTTTCTTCGTGGACGGTCTACACACAACGATGTTTAATCTTTATTAATGTTTTGCATAATTACATATACAAAAACAAGCTCATGTCCTTTAACACTTATTCTCTACGGCCTAATAAACACATAAGCCTACCAGCTTATCAACACTCAGCTCACTAGCCTACAAAACATGTTTACAATTCATAGATACAAGAGGAGCTTGTCCTTAGGGATATTACAATCCCCTCCCCTTATTTTTGCATTGTCCTCAGTGCAACTCTTTACACAACATCAACAAGATTTCCAAAATCTTCAAAAAGATGCGGGTATTTTGCCCATATAGCATCCTCATTCTCCCATGTCACATCCTTAGGACCGTACCAGGTCCATTGGACCTTTACAAGCCCTATGGCTCGATTTCGAAGTTGTTTTCTCTTTCGGTCCAATATGCACATCAGATGCACTTGCAAGATGCCTTCTTTCTCTACCTGAATCACATTCCAATCAATAACATGATTAGCATCAGGTATATATTTCTTAAGCAATGAAACATGAAACACTTTATGTACAGTCATGGATGCAGGTAATGAAAGCATATATGCAATGTTTATATATGTATATATAGGCAATTCTAATAACATTATAACCTATATACAAGGTACACAACATACAATAAATACAGAATTGTACTTATCTTTTGATTGAGAAGACCTTCCACCCCTAAGTAGGGCTATGGCTCCATCGGGGAAATGGATTCCCAACGTAGCCACGATCCACATCCATATCCACATGGTTTAGGCCAAGGTACCAAACCTAAAAAACACTCCAACCATGCATGTCCCACCCCATGAGTGTGCACCTTCACTGTCACACAGTCCATCGGCTATTACACCTCCCTTTCCTTGCGCTTCAACAACAGGACGACTCAGGAAGTCTCATAGCACCGTGGCTCTCAGAGTTCCAACTTCCCTTAGAGGTCTCCAATCAACATCTTCCCGAGCTACTCTTTGTGGTCAACATTCCACTTTAATCAACATCATCTCATTTGCATCACCCACATGCAGTTATCATGAGAAAACATACAATAATTCATTTAGGAACTCAAACTTAGTTCAAAAGGGAATTTGACTTTTTCCCCAAACATGAAATTCCATTTCATAATTCTTCTTGGTTGTTGCCATATATGAATGCAACCTTCCTTGTGGTTTTCCATAGGCACCAAACTACATACCATTTTTCCTGTAATGCTTCATCTTGCATACTGCCAACCATTGTCAGTATTTTTTGTACATCATAATTCAATTGCAATATGTACAGAACCATATGTAGTGAACTTAGAATTGTCTGCATCTAGCAATTCAATCATAATTACCAAAAAAATTAATAAAATAGAATGACTCGTCATAATATGCATATGCATGTTCACAGTAATATATGTAAGTTCATTACTTCTTTTTCTGAACAAAAAAATTTCCTGTAGTCAATGCTCCTATGACTACTTGACTTGCAACTTTCCTAGTGTAATGTCTAAAACCTCCCTGAAATGTCCTCAACTTCACGAGTTAACAACATTTCAGTTGTTAGTAACAATTATTTCCATGCAATAATATATATGCATGTATTTACAAAACTCATTCAACTATTGTTTTTAATATACAATTCTATCACTTACTATGCATGAGTGAAATTTCTCAGTGCATACTTATTCAACACACCTTGCATTGAATTACATAATGCTCTTTATCTCAGTCATGTATCTCACCATCCATGAGTTGGAATTCTGCCCAATGTGTTGACACATTCTCTACACACTTCCTATTATCTTCCCAATTAATTGGATGCCTTCCTTCTCAACCTAAACACTACACCAAGAATATAATTTTGTGGTGTTCATTAGTGTTAGAAAAAAGGTTGCAACCCAAGTTTTATTTAAAAGTAGGAAGATTTTAGTACCTGTGTGGATCATAAACTTTCCATATCTATACCTTGTCATATCCAACCAGGTCCTGGTCTCATACATGATTAGCTTACTAGCATTCATTCCTACAACAAGTTATTATCTTTTAAATATTTGGTTGTTACCCCACAACCAAATTAACATGACATTCTACTATGTCAATGTGTGCATTCAGAAGATAAAAAGATTTGAATTAATACAGGCCTCTAGCCTTTACCACATCCAGTGGTATGCACTCAATAATATTATCACGTGATTTTATAAAATAACTCTGGCTGAGGAAATTCTTACCTAAATTTTCTTTCAACAATTATGCAAAAAGAGTAATAAAAACTCATACCTGCATGACTGCCATTAATAAATTTTATACTACCTGAAAGTCTGATGGCAGTAGAAGCTTTCATGCTTCTTTTATCAAACTCATAACCAACACTTCAGCTCTCTATTGCTTCACTCCTTATGCAACAACATCACCAACAACACTTGCAAACATGCAAGCATTCTTTCCTTTGGCCGACTCAACAAGTTGTAACATACTTGTTGCCTCAGAAATTGCAGCAACTTTTTTCCCATGTGCAACTTTTCCTCGTTGAACCCAGAAGTCTTCAATTGTTTCTGGATTCCTGAATCTTCTTGTTCTCTCACTGTGATCACTGTGCATGATTATTTCTACCCTGAGCACTTTTGACGCAGTGCTCGTACCTTAGTAGGGTCTTCTGACCTCCCGGTCAAAGGATCTTTCAAACTTCTGAGTCACATTGACTCTTCGAGCTTGTGATTGAACCCAAAACAATTATACACAAGTCTCATTTCCTTTTGTGTGCAGGCCTGACAGACCCGCATGCTCATTATCCCTTTCCTTCATATGACCCTAGGCTATGACCTCATGGAAAATTGTGATTGTGGGCATGGGAAAGAGTGTTTTTAGGCCAACCCTCTTTTTTCCCCACAATTCACCTCCAGCTACCACACATCACTTTGTTAAAACCCTAGTATAAATTGTGGCCCGCTCTCAAATTTTTAACATCCGAGCAAGTTCTAGCCTCGCAATGCAGCTCGTTCATTGACAGCCAATCCCTTGTCGATGATCCGCGATCAACGACTGCTATCTATTCTCCCTTTTCTACCTTCTTTCCTCCTTCCACACGCGATTCCATATCTACACGATCTATCGACACGTAGCTCCCTTCCGAATCAACATCTACGGTTGATTCCGGCTCTCCGGCCCTCGGGAGTTTCAACTCTCAACTATATGCTTTTCCCCTTATGAAAATCTTCTAGAGTAGAAGATCTAATGACACCTGTCCTCAACAATCGAACGATTCTGATGAACTCTGGCTCTCCGGCCTTCGGGAGTTCTCACGTCTCCACACACACAAATATCCGGAGTGAATTTCCCCAGAGTGACCAATCTTTTGCCACGCGTCCTCTCCAAATCAATGGCCTTGATTCTCTTCGGGACTTTAGCTATTTCTGACCAAGGCCAGATCAATGGTCCTTTGACCTCATCTTCGATCAATGATTGAGATCTCCTTTGGGACTTCAACGCTTTCATCCTCTTCTTTCCTCCAGAGTTCTCCGTACCTGGACTTCCAGATTTAGTGCCATGCATCCATTTTCATATCAACGACCAACATTTACTTCGATTGTTTCTCCTCCTCCTTGTCCACAAACTTCTAAAGTTGTGGATCTTATGCCACCTGTCCTCCTTGACGATGGACGGTCCCAAATCACTTCGGGACTTCGGGACTTTGACAAGTCCACTTCTCCTGTGCACACAAGGGTTAAGGCTCATGCGCTTACCTCCGGATCCAACGGTTTTTGGTCCTTTACACTCAGATCCAATGGATGGGATATGTTCCTCTCCTCTGCACTTCCTTTATTCTGTTGGATGATGATCTAACGGTCCAGGCTCCTCCCGAAAACTGATCTGACGATTGTTGTTTCTCCTCCTCCTGATCTTTTGACTTCTTCCACCTTGGAATATTTTGTCAGTGTCAATGTTCCAGCCTTTAACCTTTCTCTTGCGATTCCGCCTCCTAGATCTCGTCTTCGCTCTCGTAAGCGTTATCTCTTCTGAGCTTAAGGACTTAGAATGATTCTGTGTCCCACACACTTCTTTCATTATCTCTTCTGAGATTTTTGATTTACTCAGTCTCCTAAGGGTCTTGGACCTTATGTTTCCTTTCAAAGGAAAACTTCATGCCCTCCTGGAAACCTTCTGCTCAAAGCACACCTTGTTGAGAATTTTCTACAGAGTGTTCAACAGTTCCGTGAGTATCTTCCTCTGATACTCTTCTTCATGAACTTGACGAAGAGTTCTCTCTGTGCACACTTGCACTCAATCGATGCCTGCCTGGTAGAGCCCTACAAAGTTCTCAGTAATTCTATCTCTCTCTGAACTCAACACAAAGTTCTTCCTGTGCACTCCTTGCACTTCTGTTGATGAAGGTTCAACAATATCTCTCCTAAGCTTCTATGAGGTTAACTTACCTCTGTCAATGCACCCCTTGTGGGAAATGTGCACTGTTTGCACTTGAAAACGCAAATAAGAGAAACAATTGAAACTTAGTCAATACTTCACCATTTTACGCATTCAAACCAATCTGATTTAAGAAAACGTTCAGATTTCATTTTCTTTCTAAGCTCTTCTCTGCTCTGTAATAATTTTTAGGCACTAGCTCCTTTCTCTCAATTCCCAATCCATGTGATCACGGGCCATGACCAAACACTAGATCACTAGGTGCTTACTCGGGCCTTCGGCTTCGGAATATTTCAAAGCACCACACAACAATCTCTTAGATTTATGGATTACCGAACTCGCAAAGTAAGGCAAAACAACCATCCACATCTACTCAACATCCGACAGATGACACTCACTATGGAAATTTAGGCGTCTGAGTTTCAGAACTTCGAATCTTCAGGACTTCGAAGGATTTCACATTCACGCATCCCAAACCATTAATCTCCAAACATTCCCAATCACCTTTGGTGACGTCATTATGTCACATCATTGAGCACTCTTCCAATTGTGGGGGCATGCAATGATGGTTTGGAGTAACCCTCCTTTCATCCCGCAATTCTTCTGACGTTGACATGTAACCCCTCGGTGAAACCGGGGTTTGGATTGCGGGACCACCTTGGAAAATTAACTCCCATGCAACTTGGATCCCCGCAATGCCTCTTGGCCGTCGATCTTGATGTATCGTGATCAACGCCAGTATGGGTCCTCCGACCTTTAACTATGTTACGTAACCTCAACCCCACTATCTCTGCTCATACGTCAAGCCACATGGCGGAATACTAGCGGCTGATACGTGACCCATTCAGATGGGTGACACGCGTCACGTTCCAAATGCCATTTCAATCTTCCATGGCTCGGAATCCACTTACACTTGGCACACAACCCATGTATCCATGTCACCTCCAAGTGACATCATCATGACTCACTACTTCGACTCTTCGGAAGATTTTGCCCTTCACTACTGCATTTTACCTTTTTAACATTGGCTTGATCCAACAATCGAGCTCTCCTCTCCAAATCTACGGTGTAGATCCACTTCAGAGCTTCGGGCTTTGGCCCTTCTCTTGTTTCTAGAATTAGACTTCATTGAAGTCACGAAGTTCGAAGGGCTTCCAAGTTAACTCTTTTTCACCTCCCCTAGATCTGACGGTCGTAAGGGATTTCCCTTCCTTCCGAATAGATCCTACGATGCAGAAAAAACTTTGTTACTCTACGGATTTCCAAGGGATTTCATGGCTAACTACCTCGCAACATTACCATATCTTATGGTCGTGAAGGATTCTCCTTCTCCTGAATAGATCCTAACATCCACATTACTCCCAATACCACTTATGTTGTGGTTTTACGACACTGCTACTCCTCCTAAGATTCGTAACACGACCAAGGTAACTTCTTGGCACTCAAGAAGGTTCTGAGGTTCGAAATTGGTCCTTCAGACACAATTTCCTCTTGAAACCTTGGGTCCAATGACCACTTATCCAGCCCATTCAGGATCAATGTTTGAAACCTTGTCTCTGAACTTGAATTTTGTCCATTCCGACAACAATTCTTTCTGAAAATTTTTCTTCGACTACCACTAACATGGCCCATCCAGGCTCAATGTTGTAACCATGCTCTGATACCAATTTGTAACATCCCCAGATTCAATAGGTCGGGAAATGCCACTACTCAGACTCTTTACTTAGCTTTGATACCAAACTGTAACATCCCCGACCAACAAAGAGACTGGGTAATGTTACCACTGCACAATACACACACACACACACACACACATACATATATATAACATACATTTTAATCGAAATTAAACACATAACACAGAGTTATTGTTACCATTCAGATTCAAATGTAATAGACAGTAATTCATATATGCACGAAACACATGATAACATTCAAGCATCGGTAGCACAAACATGCATAACGTATAAATTAAGCACAGACTGATACTTATCTTTTAGCTAGAGTAAATCCACAAACTACATGTAGACCTTCCACGAACCTCCCATCCATAGACCACGCTACTCATCATGCTCAACATTGGGTCACCCTCGAGCCGGGACTAAGCTCCACCCAGGGAAAGGGATTCCTAGACTAGGCTGAGGTTACAAGAAACTGCACAGTGCAACTGGAAGGATTCTCTCCAGGAGCCTTCTTACGCCCACTACTCACGGAATCTCATTCCCCACATGCTTGTTCCACTCGAGAGTATACACCTTCACTGTCACATAGTCCATCGATTGCTTCACCTCCCTCTCAGGGTCTCGACAACAGGCCAAATCAGAAATTCTCAGAGCTGCGTAGCTGGTGCTGGACTCTCTCTGGGAGAAAAACACTTCCCAGCAAACTCTCTCACCTGGAGAGAGATGCTCAAATGCCTGACAACCTGCCTCTTCTACCACGGACCTGACAACCCGCTTATTCAACCAGTTTCAACTCAATTCCCACAAGGTGAGGATAACAACAACAACAATATCAATTCGGTTAACTCAAAGTGACAACAACAATAAGAATTTGGGCATGGACATCCAAAAATGGCAACAGTCTACACTACGACACAACACGATTTAGACATTTATAGGGTGCTCGAACTTCACAGGAGACATGACTCATTCCACAAGTTTTCCACTGGTTTCAGGGTGCTCGGACTTCATATAAGACGTGGTTCAGTCCATGATTTTTCCACTAGTTTCAGGGTGCTCGGACTTCACAGGAGACATGGCTCAGTCCATGAGTTTGCCACTGGTTTCAGGGTGCGTGACAAGGAATTAACGCAGAGGTCGATCGCAGAGCTAAAGGAAATTCACGAAGGATGGGGAATGGCAAAGCGACTCAAGTGGAGGATGGAAGAATGACCCGCGAACCCCCAACACAGCTGAAGCTTCAACTTTTAACTGCATGCGCCCAGGTCGACACTTGTCTTCCTAGAGCTACATGCATTCCCTTTTGCACACGTTCGTTTTCAAATAACTTAGAAAAACACTTGGTCAATTGTCCACCTCAGCCTTTAGGAAATAATAATAAATTTTTATCCCCTTTAGAGGTAATCCCCCTAGCTTAGCCCCTAGGCCCACACACTTAGCCTCCTCCGTTATCCAACCTTGTGGAAGCTTAGTCCCCCATCACTCTTTCTTTGTGGTCGGTCTGCACGCAGCGATGTTTAATCTGTATTAATGTTCTGCATAATTACATATACAAAAACAGGCTCCTAGCCTTTAACACTTAGGCTCTTCAGCCTAATAAACACATAAGCCCGCCAGCTTATCAACACTTGGCTTACTATCCTACAAAAATTTTTTACAATTCATAAATACAACAAGGGCTCGTCCTTGGGGATATTATAATAAGGATAATCATAAAATGACATAAGATACTACACTCCCAACCTACCCTGCAAGGTTAGGACCTCCAGGACACATAAGCAATGCTCAAGCCCAGGTTCCAATTGATTTTAACCATTTAAGGTCTCAGGGTTGGCCATTTTTCTAAGGAACAAGAAGTTGTCTACATCCCACTAACACAATCAATCCAAGCAACTAGCTAAATCAACAAAGTCTATGATCATCTATGTCAACAATCCATCAATCTTAAATATTAATTAATCAAGGCGCAAGGGTAATCATTCACATAACACATACTAGACCACATAAAAACCAAGGCGCAAAAGAAAGTATCAGTTAGATTTGAGGCGCAAATCCCAATCACTTAATCATGTACTCATCAACAATTAAATGACGCATGAGATATCCACTTTATTTTGCAATGCGCTAGATAATACCATTAAAAATCAATCATAGCTCAATAATAATTAAGGTGCAATGGTAACCAATTCTAATTCAATCGACAACATCAATAATCAATGGTGTAACGGTAATCTAGTTGTCAATCCATCATACATTAACATTTTAATGGAGCAAGTAAAAGTTGTTAATCCATCATTCATAAATAAATTCAATGGCACAAGTAAAGTTGTTAATCCATCATCCATTAATAAATTCAAAGGCGCAAGTAAAGTGGTCAATCCATCACTAGTCTTAAGGCGCATCAAGACAGTAGTTTACGCTATCCTTAAAGAAGAGGATATCACATTAAAGGACTATGAATATAACATTAAGGAATATAGTGTCTAGGAGAGCATATAGCATCAATAAGAGCATATGCATTAAAGACTATGAATATAGCATTAGTGAATATAATATCCAAGAGAGCATGTAGCATTGTTAAGAGCATAAGCATTAAAAACTATGAATATAGCATTAGTGAATATAACCTTAAGGAGAGCATGTAGCATTGTTAAGAGCATAAGCATTAAAGACTATGAATATAGCATGAGTGAATATAGCATTAAGGAGAGAAAGAAGCATTAAATAAAAGCATAAAGCGGTAAATAACATTAATGATATAGCATGAAAGAGTGCATAGCAGTAAGGGACTATGAATGTAAAAAGCTAAATCAAAATTTTAGTCCAATTCAAAATTCATAAGAATCAACCTTCTTACTATGTAACTGAAACTACACCGAGCTAGAGAACTCTCGCCCACATAGAGATAAAAAGGGG
>ML815382.1:122948-142035 GCA_009831015.1 Picea engelmannii
GTATTAGTCTAAAATTGTTAGGCAAAAAGGGAGCAAAACACAGAGAATAAAGGTGAAAAACACGGGCTTGCTTCCCCCACGGGTTGGGCATGATTTTCTCAGCAAAAACGCAAAGAAATAAAGGTGAAGACACGTGCTAGCCTCCCCCACAGGCTGAGAATGATTTTCTCAATAAAAGTGCATAGAAACAAAGGTGAATAAACATGTTAGCCTCCCCCACAGGTTGGGCATGATTTGCTCAATAAAAATGCATAGAAACAAATGTAAAGACTCGTGCTAGACTCCCCCACAGGATGGGCACTATTTTCTCAATAAAAACACATAGAAACAAATGTAAAGACTCTTTCTAGCCTCCCCCATAGGTTGGCCATGATTTGCTCAATAAAAATGCATAGAAACAAATGTAAAGACTCGTGCTACCCTCTCCCACAGGCTTGGCACGATTTGCTCAATAAAAAACACATAGAAATAAATGTAAAGACTCGTGCTAGCCTCCCCCATAAGATGGGAATGATTTGCTCAATAAAAATGCATAGAAACAAATGTAAAGACTCATGCTATCCTCCCCCACATGCTGGGCACAATTTACTCATTAAAAACGCAGAGAAATAAATGTAAAGACTCGTGTTAGCCTCCCCACAAGTTGGGCATGATTACTCAATAAAAACACATAGAAACAGATGTAAGGACTCATGCTAGCATCCTCCACAGGTTGGAAATGATTTACTCGTTAAAAATACAGAGAAATAAATGTAAAGATGTGTTCTAGCCTCCCCCATAGGCTGGGCACGATTTACTCATTAAAAACACATAGAAACAAATGTAAAGACTCGTGCTAGCCTCACCCACAGGTTGGGCACGATTTTCTCAATAAAAACACATAGAAACAAATGTAAAGACTCGTGTTAGCCTCCCCCACATGATGGGCAGTATTTTCTCATTAAAAACGTAGAGATATCAACAACCAAGCACAGAGATAAAATGAGATTTAAAATCTGAGCAAGCGCATAGATAAAAACACCAAAGTGCAGAGAAAAAAAAACGTTGAGCCCAATGAAGAGAACTGAAGTAACCACTTGGCGAAATTAAAGAACAAAATGCTATGAAAAATGAAAACAATCTCAGAGGCCAACTGTCAAGGCTGAGGAGAAGGGAACACGATCCAAAGAATTTAAAACACAGAGGTGCAACGAATTCTTTCCAAATCAATTCGGGGCTGCAACTTCAGTTAAAAACTTAAAATGGGACAAAGAACAATCAACGCCATGATGAAGCCTAAGGCTAGGAAAATCTCTCATGGAGAATAAATAAAATACGAAATTACCACAACGACATGCTTAACTGAATCTCAGCAAAAACATTAAACCTTGAATATATTTCCCAGCAACGCGTATACAATGAAATTAAACTACAATTTTAATTGAAAATAATGAGTGCAATATCAGTTTAGAATTACCGTAACTGGAGGTGAAGAATCTGAAGTTGTTGTTTCACACTTGTGCTCCCTCCTGTATCCTTCCTTCTAACCGTGAATACCTCATTGGTACCTCCCAGCCAATGCTAGGGGTACTCTTCTCCCCTCTTATCCCCCCGAGCCGTAAAGGAGACACACACACAAAACTAGAGAAAAATCTAGCTCCCAACTCACCTCGCAAGGTCAAGCTACCACTCTCTTTTCAAGATGGGTATCCCAACTCCCACAAGAAAAATCAATCAAAGAAATTACGACAGCATAACCTTACGCATACCAGTTGTGATCATTTCCTCTTCTCTTCCATTACTTTTATAGAGTTCTTCTTAGTGACCACTTGTCAATTGCACGTTAAATTATTTTTGTTAAAAATTAATTAGGAAATACTCTCCCTTGTACACTTGTAGCCCAATCCCTTAGTTGCACCAGAAATTCATTTATTTAATGAAATTAATTGTCAATTTCTCTCACCCATCCTAAAAGTGCTCCTAAAAACGCTCATTTTCTCCCTTTAGTCCCTCTATTTCCTTTTATGAATGACGTCTTTCTAAAACTTGGTTGTGTTTTATTTAGGAAAGTTCTCTAGAGTAGATTCATTTCTATGTTTCCACATTCCTTTTTGCATTCATTTCCCCTTTTTGTCTAAGTTCCAAATTAGCATGTCTTGCACATAAACAGTAATTAATTCTTAGATAAATTATTTCTCTTATAAATTCTTAACTTGATTTTTCTTCATCCCCCTTTTTATTAATTGATTAATTAGTTTTTAGTCATCTTACCCTGTTTATACCTAGGCTTTAATTTCAACTAGGCTGAGCATTTTTTAAGGGAATTTTATAATTAATAAAATTTACTCATACAACATTTATTTTAAGGCTGACCACGTCAAAATAAAATATTGTTTTCTAGGCACCTAGGTTCATTGACTCACATGTGTTAAAAATCGCGACATTCCCTTCAAGATGCACTACGTGATCCAAGGTTGCCACTCGCCTTTGATTGGTTTTGGTAGACATCCAACCCTTGGAGTCATACTCCATTAGGCGACCTTGTGGGAGAATAAGGGCCTCTAAGGAATAAGAACCCTGCCTTATTGCGCACACCTTAGAATCTTTGTGAGCGATTGTCTCAATCTTCCCTCACAACATCATGGATCTCTCGAACTAGGTAATCGTTAACCTACAATTCGAGCCATGACGGGAGTGCTAGTAGGCTGTGGCAGGGTTTTTTCCACACCTCTCCCTCAATATATCTGGTTGGTGTGCATGTCCCCTTTACTCCTAATGTGAGTTTGATTAGCAAGAAATCGTCAACCTTTATCCATCAACGAAACATGTTAGCGATCTATAAACAACATCATAATATGCCCGATCATATGTCACATATGCATAAACAGAAATACCCAAACCATATACAGTCCACTCCCTGACTCGATCCAGAGTCCAAGGAGGTCCACCGATGCCATCGACATCCTCAATCTGTAAAGTGTCCTACACACTCAGGAGAAACCCGTCAATAGCACTTGTCTACACATAGATATCAAAATAACATAACATCATATCCACAACATCATCATCAAAATCCATAAGTGAAACAAAAAATCATATAATGAATCGGATCGATTGCATGAAGTGTCCTTAAAGAATAATGCATATCATGTGCACACAAGAGTGGGATGTTACAAGATTGCAAACCTATGAAGCTTCTAATTCCTATGGGAGAAAGGCTAATTGTTGAACAGTGTCCAAGGACACATGAGAAAATAGAGAACATGACATGTGTTCCCTATGCAAGTGTTGTTGGTAGTCTAATGTATGTGATGGTCTGCACTCGACCAGAAATTTCCCATGCAGTGGGAGTGTTGATTGGGTACATGTCGACACTTGGGAAGGAGCACTAGATAGTTGTCAAAAGAGTATTCGGGTATTTGTGTGGCACAAAAGATTATGCTATATGCTACCAAGGAAAATATGAAGATGACAGTGAAGCAAATGTACATGACTTTGTCGACGTTGATTAGGCTAGAGATCTATATCAACAAAGGCTGAACAATGGATATGTGTTCAAAATGTTCAGTGGAGAAATCGACTAGATGAGTAAGCGACAAACAGTAGTATCCTTGTCAACAATAGAAGTTGAATACATGGAAACCATTCATGGAAGTAAAGAAGTAGTATGGGTACAAAGGATGTGTTCAAGAATCAGGTTTGAGCATAAAATTATGAAGATCAGTTGTGATAGTCAAAGCGCAATATTTCTGGCAAAGACCCCAGCTTAAACCATTCTAATACTAAGCACATTGATGTATAATACCATTTCGTGAGAGACATGGTGGAAAACAACAAGGTGTTGTTGAAGAAAGTAGACATGTTGGAAAACATGGCAGATTCTTTGACCAAGTGTGTGAGTGTTGTGAAGTTCTCTTGGTGTAGAGAGAAAATGGGAATTTATGCCTTGTCTCTGTGAATGAGAGTTCATAGATCTCCTGGTTCCAACAAAGAAAACAACAAGTGGGAGAATGTTGGGCTATTATATTCTTTGCAATGAAAGTCTAGTTGAAGTCGAAGAAATCGACAACAATATGAAGGTTAAGGTGTTTGACTGGGTAAAGTCGAAGTCGTATATATCGACAACAAGTCAAAGGTTGAGGTGGTTCGACTGGTTAAATTCGAAGTCAAAGACATCAACAACAAGTCGAACAGGTCAACTGACAAGAGGTCGACAGTGGGGCATGTGGAAATTGACTGACGATTGAATGAAGGTCGACTGATAATTCGAATTGGTAGTCAACTATAACAGAGTCTTGCGATTCTCGTGATTTGTAGCCAATGATATGCGTGGATCTATAACCGTCTTTGGGTGCTTTTTATTTAGGTTTTTTCCAACTATAAAGCCTATAAAGAAGGTGTGTTGTAATGTTGTAAAATCTAATGAATCTCTAATCAATAATCGTAGAGGTTGTTGGTCATGCAGATGTAAGTCGAATTGTCTACAGGGTTGTCCTTGTGTAAATAAAGAAGGTATGATGTCGATTATGTCTTAGGTGTGGACTAAAGTTAGGCATGTAACCTTTTATTCTGAATGAATAAAACAACAAGAGAGCAAAACGCTCAAGGAATGTTGGTTTTCCTGGTTTGGGTTTCCAGGGTAAAATCTCTGTGTACTATGTGTTTGCTTTGTCATTTACTTTCTCGTTTAAATCTTTCTTCTTCTCTTCTATTAGGTTTAGCGTGGAAGTGTTTCTCATTTCCTAATAGAGTGGAGGACCAAGACAAAAAACTTGAACCATGGGTGCAACTAAGAATGGCATTGGAAAGGTATGGTTGGTTTTTAGTTCTTGCATTTTCTAGGTGTTGCAGTGAGTTCTTTGAAGGGAAATCAAATGAATTGGTGTTTCAAGTGAAATCTGTTTCCATTATGAAAACTGACAGACTTGAGGGTGACTAACTCCAGTGGTGCAAATTTGAAGAAGTCTTGTAGTAGTTTAGGATGCCTTAGTTGGGAAAATGTGCAAAGAGTTGGGTCGACCTTCTTAGACGAGTTATGTGGTGGAATTAGGAAGTTTTGGATGTAGTCGGGGAGGTTTCTTGATAAATTTTCCTAACTCTTTGATAAGGTGCATTGGAATGTCATTGTGGTGAAGCAGGTTTTGAATTATGTACATGCCAAGTTGAGAGGATGGATGAGGCACCTTGGTGCTTGGTTCCTTAGCCAGATCCATTGGTTCATGCTATGACTTGATAGTCGCAACAACAATGCCATATTTTGGACACTTGTAGGAGGTGCAAGGCAACTCCATTGTAGGAGATCGATGGAGTCAACAGAGAATTCGACCAAGAATTTTTGGCAATCGACCCGAATGGGAAGAATGAAAACAAAGTGACTTGGGTGGTGTTCACTCAACCTTGGCATGGAACATGGGATGAGGAAAAATGCACCTTGGTGACTTGCAAATGATTGTGCAATGACTCAGATATCCTAGGAGGGTCGTTGGTTGAGGTTGGAAAAAATATTAGTGTGAACGTGCCTAAGGCATGGAAGTTATTTGAGTGATTGATTCTAGTTGGAACGCTTTGGAAAATTATTTGGTACATTTGAGGAGTGTTGACACTTTTACCACACTCATTACAGATGTTGAGTTGCAGAGAGGTGACTTGATGAAAGGAGGCGAGATGAGGACTTTCCTTTGTTTGGAGGATTGTGCAAACAAACATATTGTAACATGAAGAGATTACTTGGGCGTGAGAATCTTTCTTTGGTATAGCATGGTTGAGGGTGAATTCTAACCATTCCAAGGCATGGAGAGGTAGAGGCATCAACATGGTTGGGTGATGAACTAATGGGGCAAAGGCAATCTGGACGTGTAGTTCTTAGTGCAGATTGGACAACTATGCTATGGGGTGGGAAATGGAGTCAAGTTGTCATAGATGACTTTGTTTTGGGGTGACTTCATAGTGCAACAAGGTGAGGGGAGACCTTTCCTTGGTCAAGGATTGTTGTGCAGGTGGACCGAATTGCGAAAGGAAGTCAAATTACAGACACACTAGTAGGTTCAAAGTAAAACACTTAGACATTGTGGAGGATCTTGTTGAAAAATATCAGACGATGGAAATAATATTGAGGTAAGGATGTGCATTCTCACAGATGCATAAAGTGACAAAGATGCAAAAAGAAAATACTAAGTTTGGGCATGAGGATGTGCATGCTCATAAATTGGGTGTGACGGTTGTTACCCAACTAATTCGAGATGTGGGGGTCGACAGTGAGCAAAGACATGGCAGAGTTGGTTGAAGTATGGGCACAACAACAAGATCACAGGAGTTAAACACTTAGGTGAAATTTTGAAGTGAAGTGGGAAGCACTCAATTGTAGCAGGAAACGACAACAAGAAGACAACAAGATCGCAACAAGATAGTGCTGCAAAGTTGTGTGACTTTCATCCTTGGAGTTGGATGAAGCAACCTCGTTGAATTAGGAATAAAATTATGTGAAGTTGGTTGTAGTACAGTTTGGTTTGTGGAAACTTGGGGTTTCCACTTTAGAGGGAAACTTGGGGTTTCCAGTTTGATAGAATTTGGGTTTTCCGATTAGCACGAAAATTGGGGTTTCTAGTAGACTTAGTTGCAGCAGAGGCATGAGTTTGGGCGGAGACTTGGAGATCGTATATTTTATGGATTTTTCCGGGGATGAAAACAACTTGAGGTGGGGGAGGATGTAAGGTCTTCAGCTAGATGGGAACATAGACCCTCGCCCAATTCCTCAAGGAGACGAAACTTGGGGTTGCTCCGACACCCAAGTATTGTCAAGCTGGGAAAGTGGGTACCTTGGGCATGCAAACAAGCCAAGGGACTTACTGAAGTACGAAGTGACCAAGAGATTGGGGTGTGCTAACATGAAGGGCTCACCAAGGTTGTGAGCGTCGGTCCCAAGGGGCACAATGATTGACAAGCACATGGGTTCATTTGGGTGTCTGGATCCACGAAGGGGTGTGATGATTCATTTGGGTGACCGGGTGCGTGAAGGGGCACAACGATTCATTTGCAAACATGCTTTGCAAAGGGGTTCGACGCCCCCAAAGGAGGCGATGGTGACCTTTGGAGTCCCTATAAGAGAACAAGGACGCACAACCAAGGAAGGCATATTTTGAAGACAAGGAAAGGAAGAAGAGCTCTATGGTTTTGAGGCAAGATTAGAAAGAGGGGCGAGCTCCTTGAAGGAGCCAAGTCGCTCCACATGGGAGGAATCATGTTGCCTTCAGGTGGATTCAATGGATAGAGTGGAGCAACCTCCTTTTGGACCGATTTTGGGGAAGTCTAAAAATGTAGGTCTGTTGGAGGCATGTGCGAGACAGAATCAAAATCTGTGAAGTCTGCTGAAACGAAAATACGACAAGTCTGTGGTTGAGGGCACATCTGAGGTGCATCGCAGGAGGTTGCGGAGACAGTTGCGACGGAGAGTCTTGGTGATGAGTCTATGTATGAGTGTCTTGGTGAGGTGAGGTGAGGCGAGTCGTTTGACTCTTCCCAAGTTGTAAACCGAGCTGGCAGTGCTCATATTGTAACAATTTCACAATAACAAAGACTTAATTGGGTATTAGGCGTGGTTTATGTCGCTTGCACTATTTATGTGTATGTCTTTCATTTGTTCTGTTATTGTTCTCTTGGTTTCTCATGTTCATGGATGTATTATTATATATGACTAAGTGTTAAACAATGAACAATTGTCTAAGTATACAAGAGTTCCACTAGAGTAGGAGTGTGTCTCGTCGGTAGCCTAGAACAAAGTATGGGTATGTTATAGGTGAAGAGGCGTAGTCTAGACAAAGTATCCCTGATGTTGCCAAGCAGTCAAGTGAGAAATGTCATGGTGTCGCACGCTCTCAAGAGGTGCACGATCAAAAAGCACATTGTGGGGATGTGACATTAATCATTATTCTTAGAAATTGAGTTTTAGGTATGCCTGTGTATTGTCCTATAAATTCTATCATGTTTTTTTTTTATCTTTTTAAGAATTGCTCACTTACATCCCCAACCATGTATGATGATAATTGTCTTCGTCTTATCACTTTCTTTTTTTATCTTTTCAAGGATTCCACACTTACATCCCAACCATGTATGATGATAATTGTTTTCATCTTGTCAATGTTTGAATTCTCTTAATAAACCAATTTCATATGTTTTCATATTTTTTATATAAGCATTTTTACAAATACAAATATATTGGTATGTATAGAATATCACCAACAAATTAGATAGATATGACATCATTGTTAGGTATGTGTTATATTCTTTGCATGACAGTTTTCAACATGTTATTTTTGCTTTTGGCGGTTTTGTGGTGAATGGGAGGATTTGTGGCTTAGCCCATGATTTTCCAATTCTAGTTAAGGAATTAGGGTTGTAGTCTCATGGATTATGGGTTTTAGATGGCGCAGGATCCTATATATATTGAATTTTAAACAATGAAGGTGAAGAGACGATGAATAAGAATTAGAGGTGAGACTCTAAATAGATTGCTAGTTTTCCCAATTTTGGTTTCTAGGGTAAATCTCTATGTATATGTGTGATTGCAATTGTGTTCTTTTATGTTTTTAAGAATATGTATGTGTGTATTGCATCACTGTAAAAGTGTTTAAAAATTACAATGATGTTTATAGTTTGATCTCATGGACAAACAATATTAGTATAAGAGGTCAATCCATAGGCCATAAGGCATATCTACAAATATTGTAAGGTTGTTTATACAACAATTTGATATAGATATTTGTGAGAGCTAGTAGAATATATCAACTCATGGAGTTTTTTTTTTTTAATGAACTTTTTAAATCCACTTTTAATGGGTGAAATTAAGTAAAACGTTTGTCTTTTAACCACCTTGAAATATTGAAGAGAACTTTGCAATCAGCTTGAAACATTTAAGAGAACTTTGCCATGTTATACCTAATCAAGTTAATGGAAAAATCATCTAAGTCATGGGCTACCATTAAATTAATATATTAATTGCTAAAAAATCAAAGTCCAATATAATTGATACTTTAATTATTGAAAAATGTTTAATTCTAATGATATTAAATTAAGGAGTTATTAATATTAAATCAGAGAGTAAATAGTTTTGTAATGCATACCACACATAATCCAATAATCCATTGTATGAAAAAATCATAAAGGAAAATAATATTTTGATAAATCAATACAATTGTATTAACATTTGTATTAATTGGATTGTTCACTTATGATGATGCACAAAACATATCAAATTTTACCTTTTTATTCTTCCCTATTAACATATAAAATTTTACTTTTCTATTCTTCCAGTTAACATTTATTTTATAAATGGTATATACTCACATGTAAGCCTTAAGGAATTTTTAAAAGTACAATGTGCAAAATCACTTCTAATTCTTATGTTTATGAGAGAGGGAATGAGTTAGCATATGTTTTTATTGTTTTTATTCACCCGTAACTCCAAAATTTAGGGGAAAAAAATACAAAAAATTATCACAAACATTCATTTCCCACTTCCATGCTTATGAATGAGGTGGAAAGTGAAGTTGTTCAGTTCAAATGACAAGAAGTTGTGTTTATATATGAATGAGGTGTTCAAATAACTACAAGTTGTTTTATATATGAATGATATATGAATGAGGTGTTCAAATAACTACAAGTTGTTTTATATATGAATGAGTGGAAAGTGAAGATGTTCAGTTCAAATAATCACAATTTGTTTTATATATCATGGATAAAATGAAAATGATAAAAATAATACTCATCACTTATATATTTTATAAATCAAATCAAAATAATAAACATCTAACAATATTATATATATATATATATAAAATATGTTGTGATATTAAAAAAATAATTATTGAGATGTTGTTTTATATTAATTTTTTATTATTATTATATTTATTTTTAAATAATTTATATATATATATATATATATATATATATATAAATTTAAACATAATTTATAAATTAATATTATTTAAAAAAAAATTATTAATCTAAATTTTAATATGATATAATTTAATTTCATATTTAAAATAACTTAGAAATTATCCATCTAAAACCTTCACCCACATTCCCCTTCAATATTTCTTGATTTACAATATTGACTAAACTACTTGGCCAATGGATTTGATATGATGTGACTAGAATCACCCAGCCATGCTTCATAATTGGAGAAACCAAACCTTTGAAAAAGTACATCCACTTAATCAAATAAAGATATGATGGCCAGTTGACCAAAGTGATTGCTAAATACTTTACCAAAAATCTTTTCCAAATCATCAAGTATGACTATCAAAATCCTGAGCATCAGCATGTATCAAAACCTTTAGGTAGCATATTTGAGAAACACCCAGATTTAATCCATTTTTCAAAAGGAGGTTTTACAGGATCCCTCTCCAAGATCTCCACTACGATCTTTACTTCTGGTGACCCTCTCCACTACGATCTTTACTTTCTGGTTCTGGTGAATGAATGACATGTACCGAGGATAAAATATAAAAAAAAAAATCTGAACATATGAAAATTGGGAATCCTCGGCAGGTAAAAAAGTAGAAAATGAAAAGTAGCCATGATATCAGGTTTCTTATCACTATAGGTTGATGCGTACAAGAACCTGTGTACGGCAGCTTTATCTAGTCCATTTCTTTGTGCAAATTTCTATATATATTTTTACACTGAGTATTCCCTAGGGCAGCGTTTATTTGAAGGTAGTATTTGGTTTTATTTAAGAGATTGAGATTAGATGTGGTTTGAAAGTGTTTTAACTTATTGTTATAACTTTAACAATAATATTAATTAATAATGATTTTCTTATTAATATTATTTAGATTGAAATCATTTTGAAATTGGATTTTAAATTATATTTGATTAATTAAGAATTTATTTTTTTTAAAAGAAAAAAAATGTATTAAAAATTCAAATCTAAAAATATTTTTCAAAAATAAATTAACTTAAAATTTAAAAACATCTTTAAAAATGGATTAACTCAAGATTCAAAACCATCTTTCAAATATGAAAGCTAACCTTTAACATACCATGAAAATGAAAGTAGATTATTATAAGGGGTCTTATTCAATGCCTCTAATTCAGAACCGAACATGAGAATTTCATGTCATTCGACTCCTTCATGGGGGATAGAGAGTGGTATGAGGAAAGAAGCGGAGTATTTATATCAAATCTTTTTGAAAAGAGATTTCAATTCTTTCTATTCTTCTTTTTTTTTCTCTTTTCTAATAAAACCCTAATTTCTTATCATACCCATAGCCCTGTATGCACAGAATAATACAGTTACATGTTGAGATTTCTGAAATATTGAAAACTTGTAGCTTTTTCTAATTGTAAAAACAGTAATGAAAAGAAAATAAAAAGTTCAACTTGTTGTCAAAATGGCTATTTTGATGAGACATTTCTCTTGGCTTGAGATTTATATATTTTGTAAGCAGAAGTTACAATACTCATTTTTATAGTTTTAAATATAATTTCAATGTGAACATATTAACTTATATGATGAGGATGTAGTTTAAATATTATAAGTTTTTGAAAAAATTTTGAAACATTTTTTCTCATGAGTTTTTAAACAGAAAATAAAAAGTTCAACTTGTTGTCAAAATGGCTATTTTGATGAGACATTTTTCTTGGCTTGAGATTTATATATTTTGTAATCAGAAGTTACAATACTCATTTTTATAGTTTTAAATATAATTTCAATGTGAACATATTAACTTATATGATGAAGATGTAGTTTAAATATTATAAGTTTTTGAAAAACATTTTTTCTCATGAATTTTGTTTAAAAATAGATTAGAAATTTAGAAAAATAATTGGAATGATACATTTTAGTTATTCAATATATATCTTTAAACTGCTTGAAAGTTTTTGAGAGGTCTGAATTGATTTATGCATACAGAAACATAATTTAGACACTGTAAAATTATGATTAACAAATATTCCTGATGTATTGCTACATTATCAGATTGAGAAAGCTGAATTGAATTGATTTGTGCATACAGAAACACAATTTAAACACTTATGATAAACCAATAATAATGATCGTATTGCCATATTGTAAGATTGAGATGATAGTTACCAGAAAAGTCAAAAACTTAGAAAATTTAGACTTCCCACAAAGAAAACTACTTATGGCTAAAAGTTCTACCCTTGGGGTTTTTTGATTGGAATCGGGGATGGAAATTTGAACAAAATGACTATTTTTTGTTGTTTAAATTGCATTTCTGAATGCATAAATAGATTCAGCTTACTGAAAAGCCCCTACAATACTCTGATTATACAAACTTAACCACTCAAATCTGCAAATTCCCTACAATACTCTGATTATACAAACTTAACCACTCAAATCTACAGATCCAACCATTCCTCATCAAATTTCAATCAAAATCAAACTGAAAAAATCATTACTGTAAAATGTTTATACTCAAGTATTTAAATAGCTGTTTGCATTGTACACAGTGGTAATCTTTCGTATGACCCCATGACAATACCTTCATATTAACCGGAACTAAAGGAGACGGTACACGCCACGCTAAATTAATCACCTGAATACATTATTATGCAGGATAAACGTTCAACAGCATTGCAGGACACAAAGATCACTGCTATTATCTGCTAACTATATATAAGCAAAAGAAAGCGGAATCCGATAAGGATGGAAATATGATGTCTCAAACATTTGCAATCTGATCCATGATGCTCTCAACTGTATTCTTGGATTCTGTAAGCATCCCAATGCTGCTTGTCAAGGTTCTCCTCTTATTTGCAACGTCGGGGCTCTCTTCCATTATCTGCTCCATGGCACCAAATCTGGGACTTCCCATTTGTGTCAGGATCTCGCTCGTAAATTCAGTCATCACCAATTTCTTGCAAACAAATTGGAGACGCAAAGGTATCCCGTCGCCCATCCGCAGAGTGACCACCCTCCAGTATGCCATCAAGCTCATTTGCATATCGTAGGCCTGCCCCACGCGTTCAGGAGGAAAACCCATTATCTCCGATACATCCACTTCAATTCCATCCAGTTCAACCGTGGTGTAACCGTTGCGACTGGCATAACTCAGTCTTTCAATGAACTGACCCTTGAATGTGAGCATCCTCCCATATTCTTCTATGTATGAAGGACTCAGAGTGGAGTCCACCAGCTTCTCCATTTCGATGTTCTCCCTCACATGCTTCTCGCAATCATTCTTCCTTTTCAGCACAAGATCCTGCGCAACTCTTCGCGCCTCGCCCTGAAGTCGCGGATGGAAACTGCAATAACAGTCGATAACTCGCAATATGACAATCTCCATGTATTCCCAGACATTGAAGACCAGCTCCAAGCTCCTCTGGGCGATCTGCTCCACCAGACACTGCAACAGGTTCTTGAACACTGGACGTGACAAGAAGTTGGGAAGCCCAACGCCCTTGGCCTCATCCAGCATCTCCGTCTCCTTCGCCAGAAACTTTCCACTCATGGAGCCCGTATTGCGGAGATCAGCGTAGTAACCCTCAAACATCTCCCACAGCCTAGCCGTGCAGTGCATTTGCCTGTCATTCTCGAATTCCTTGAAATCCCCCTCGATCAGAATTTTATTAAGACTCTCCTCCATTGATTTCAGCCGCTTGTAGAACAGCACGTTGGCCTCCCCTGGACTGCACAAATGCTGCGGGAGATTGGTCAGCTCCGCCTGCCGTTCCGAGAGCATGGAGACGATTTTCTTCACAACCGTTGGCAGCGATTTGTTGATGCTTCTCCCTTGAATTTGCATCAGTTTCTTAGCCAAAACTGGGATCCCGACTATGAATTTGTCGATCTTTTTGAGCTTCGGATGAGACTCGAACAATACTTTCTCTTTCTTCCGCGCCTCCTCGTTGGTGTCGTTACCAACGCCATTTATCACGCAGACGTAGCCCAGGCGTATGTTGACAGCGTTCATAGTCACCTTCTCCAGAAGCCCTTCCGCCGCCCGGTCGCATTTCGTCACCACGGCCAAAGTTCGTTCGCCGCGCTCGTCCACACGCTTCGACATTTTAATTGACTCGCAGGTGGAGAAATCCACATCTGCGGGTATGACATTCAAAATAATGCTTTCCTCTGGAGTTATGTAATGCATTATCATTTCTGATATTTCTTCGTGTATATCAGGCGGCTGGCCTGATATGGCCACCCAGGTTATACCTGGCAAGTCCACCAGTGTCAAATCCGGAGCTCCCTCTCTGACAACCTCTAGCGTTATTGGAGTGTCAGCTATGCCAAAGCCTTCTCCCGCGATGACCTTTGTAGCATATTTGATTTTCTCTGTTATCTCCTCTTCTTCTATTCGCTCCTCCTTGCCATCGTATTTAATAGATATTGAGGCTTGCGATCCGTCTTTGCAACTCTTGAGGCGCATAATTAGCGGGACTCGCGTACAAATACCGTCGCCTCTGGGAAGCTTGACCCCTGCGAGGGATTCGAGCACGCTCGATTTCCCACTGGACTGGGTTCCAACCACAACTATGGTGGGGAGCTCGATTCCTTCCTTTTGAATGTCCATATTACGCAGTCTGTCGACTACATCCAGCAGAGGCCGGATTTCCTGGTTGTATGACTCATCAATGCAGCTTGAGGAGTGGTGCATGATGACTTCCCGCTTATTGTATGAGATGAAGTCGCTGCTTGAGGCCACAGGCACCACATCCTCATAGTACTGGATCATCATATCGTTGCTGGCCGAGGCCGCCGCCGCGACATTTTCAGAGTATGAGGAGGCCGCCGGCGCGACAACCTCAGAATATGGGAAGTCCGGCGGGACTGCCTTAGAATATGGGAAGTCCGGCGGGACTGCCTCTTCTTCATACAAATCGGCCTGCATTAACCTTGACATTGACAACCTTTCGCTCAAACAACTTGTCGACATGTTGCTGTATATTGTTGCGAGAAGATGAGGAGGACTAGAACTGCAGCAGTTGAAGAAGCGTAGATGAGTTTACAGAGAAGGGAATGGATGGAAAATACAGACTGAAAGAAACCACAGCTATGGGCTCTTCTTGTAGAACTTGCAGAGACCTGGAATCCTATGAGAGGCAGATACACATGTAGCTGTAGTGTACCAGGATCCCTTTTAAGCACCTCGGGAAGAGCGAGAACCACCAGTAGCCTTTACGCTGTTACGTGTGAACTATCAATTGGAGGATTGCTGGACGATTTGCAGTCAAGATTCCCTAAATACGGGGAAGACGCTTTTGCCGGTCAAGTGGCTGTTCTTTATGGCTTTTTTATCACTTGACATGACTGGTTGCCCTTTCACATTACTAGTTCATCTTCCATCTCGATTTAGAAACTAATGAGAGGTTGTGTTAGGAGCGAATTTGATTTAAAAGGAGTGGAATAACTCGGGAGTTTTTTTTTTACTTCTTCTCTCTTCTTCTCTCTTAGAGTTACTTTTCTGGTATGTTTTCAGTCGGTTTGTTTTTAAATTTTTGTTCTTCAAATCTCTGATCGATTTTTTGAATATCTGGGTTGATTTAAAATGAGGCATAATTTCTGGATTAAGATTTTGAAATACATGAAATATTGGTCCATGCTAAACTTAAACTACCCTTGAAAATTTGGCCGAATTCAGGCCCATTTTTTTCTTTAAAAAGGGAAACTCTAAAAGGAAGATTGCTCCCTTACTTCAATTTAAAATAGAAAAACTTACATACCTTGAAACCTGCAGCATTCAATGTTGTATAGTAGATTGTATATTATTAGTAGGAAAAGAATGTCAAAGTGATGTATATATGTCTTAAAAAGATAAGTTGGTAATTTTATAATTTCAAAGTTGGTAAAAATGTTTTTTAATATCATATATTAAAGGTTTTAATTTTTTATTCTTTTTTGAGAATATTTTCTAGCTATATTTGTTCGAATAATTGTTAAATCTACATATTTAAATAATTTTACAGATTGTGTACATGTTTAATATTACATAGGTTTACACCACTATGCACCTTACATTATTCAAACAATTAGTCAATATGAGCTTCATAAAGATTGGGCCTCATTGAGAGCAAAGGAATATCATGTTGCTACAACAAATTTGGATCCACCAATACCATGTTGCCTATCACACGCATCCCCATATCCATTAAGTCTAGCAAAATCCATAGAGTATTACATCGAAGGTCACTACTAAGATGCCCTAGAAAACAAAGTGCTTTTAGGTAGTAAAAGAACAAAGTCTATTTTTTGGGTTATGTAGAACCACCAAAATTAAAATTTTATACATTTTTTTTTGTTTTCTTTGTTAAGTGATTGTTTATGAAGTAGAGTAACACGGGAGGATAGGTATGGATCAAATAAGCAAGTAGATAAAAGGGCATTCATGAAATGAAAAAGAAAAGGGAGAAAACAATGAGTAGTGATCATCATCTTCTTCTTTTAAAAGTGTTAATGAATCATATGCAAATAGTGATTACAATGTCATTCAAAGTGCTAATGCCATTGGTGGTACTAGCAGCCACATTGTTGTGATGGGCATGAATAAGTAGCCAATTAGGACAAGGAGGAGGATGACCCAAATCTCTTTGATTTTGATAGTGAGGATTATTTTTGGACCTTAGTTTTGGTTGTGCACAATGAAGATAGTAATTGATTTCAATTCCATTTCTAGTTTTCCAGCACTAACATGTAATGTCCCCATCTCCCTAATCTCTTTAAGAGAGAATTCCACTAGCCTAATTGAGTTCCCGTGGGCTAGGGCGAAAAATAATCAAGGGAACATTATCCCACATTCAAAAGAGAAGGAAAGAAAAAATCAAGTTAGAAGTATAAAAAAAGGGGATAGGAGGAGTCTATCATAAATTATTTCATTTGCTCATTTGAGAAAACGATTTTGCAATGATACACCCTTCTGTGTTCCCTAGTTCCGGTGTTGCAATGATACACCCTAGATGGTTATTGGTTCGGAATCACTCAGATTTCGACATTGTGCTTCAGCATGGATAAATGATTTTTCTTGCAACGAAGTTTCATAGTTCGTGGTTGAGTTTTGTTTTGTTTTGTTTTGTTGATAGCTGAGTATTCTCCTTTTGCGGTCGAGTTACCTTAGAAGAAAATCGTGGATCTTCAATACAGTTATATACAGTGAGTTGGGGCGCCATTTCTGAGGTAGAATAAGGGTTTATTGGTGAGTATCGATTTAATCCTCTCCTGGGCAGTAATAACTTTGTTTTGGGCCACTTTCTCTTATTACTTGCTGAGTTATACACAAGTTGGGTGTATTCTCTCACTGTTGAGCGCTTCCTTCACTTATGAGGCGTATCTTTCATCCACTGGGTGCACTTTCCAGCTGTTGGATGCATTGCTTAAGTCAAGAAACAAGGGACTGTTGTTTGGGAGTGAGCCCTAGTGCCAATTTTATCAGTTGAGGTTGAGTTGTTGCTATCTGGGCGCAACAATCATTAAGGAAACATGTGTATACAATCCTGAGTATATTCTTGTTGTTTATTGGGGCTGATTCATCGTTGCAGAACTAAATTGAGGATGTGGAGTGATGTTATAGGTGTATGTGTGTTGAGTGGACCTCTTTTCATCTTGCTTATGAGGTAAATCAAGTGTTGGGAGAATTTGTGCATCAACTGGTGCTTTTTCTCAAGTTGGAGTTGTCCCATATGATCTACAGGAGTCCATACTTATTGTTGTTTGTGTTCCAGCTTCAAACCCAGGTTCAAACTTATGTATTTCCCTACATATTTTTGTAATATCTTATCTGCCTGTTGTTTATTTGGGCTGAGATAAATTATTGTTGCGTGTATTAAGTCAATTGGACACTATTAACATGAAAAAAACCAGTAAAGAGACCACTGTGTAATTGTTTAGTAATTTTTTCCAAGTCTGCAAACTGTTTGTGAAAATATATGAACCAAAATTAGTCAAGAAACACAAAAGAAATTGGTCTGGAACATTACAATGGTATCAGAGCATATTCCTTGCTCAACCGTGGGAATCTGAAAGTTAAAAGAATTGGGTAGTAAATGAATAGGGACGATAGGCAGAACACCACCCACAGAAGGAAGATATATTAGAGTCAAGAATCTTTATTGGACAGGGAAGAACCAGTTCAGGAATTAGAAGCTCAACCTGAGGTAAATAAGGTAGATAATGATGATGACATCGTGAGTGACAAAGATGAACATGCTTTCAACAGTCTTCTCAGTACATTGAATGATTTGTCCAGGGGCCAGAAAGCAATGATGGATTTGATGGGGCAGATGGCAGTTAACACCATGGGGAGTGAAGA
Source organism: Picea engelmannii (assembly GCA_009831015.1). Lineage (NCBI taxonomy): Eukaryota > Viridiplantae > Streptophyta > Pinopsida > Pinales > Pinaceae > Picea > Picea engelmannii. The sequence goes on from ML815382.1 coordinate 141,191, forward strand.
CAAGAAAAATCATAATGATGAAAGAAATTCTACTAATGAGCAAGGAAGCCATTCTCTCACCACCATGTAGAGCCACCCCCATTTATATACCAGGATACCCAAGCCTACCATGCCTTAATTCCTTGATAATGATGCATCAAGGTGAATGGAGCAGACTGATTAGGATATACCCTTTGGAGCTTATTTGGAGGAGTATCGGAGATTGGGAGATGATTTTCAGGCTGCCATGTCCTTTCATGATTTTTTCCACTTAAAAAGAAAGAACATGTCTAGGGGGCAAAGGGGACGATGTCCCAAAACATGGAGTTACAACACACATTGGGAAAGGTGACCATTCCCAACTTTGATGGGTCATCAAAATGCACTGCTAGAGCATGGGTGCATAAATTGGACACTTATTTCTATCTCAACAAAATGGCTGAAGTTGATGCTATTAATCTTTCCACCCTGCATTTGGACGCAAAATCCCATGAGTGGTGGTACCATGGGTTAGTGACATTGGTTCATTCAGGCATCACTTCATACCTTGATTTCACACAGAGAATCATTGAGAGGTTTGACAGGAAAGACCCATAGATACATTTTCAAGAGTTGGCTCAACTCAAGCAGACAGGTAGCCTAGAGGCATTTATCTTTGAGTTCCAGAGATTAGCAGTGATGGTGACAAATATATCTAAGGCACACTTGGTGATGTTTTTCGTTGAGGGGCTATCAAAGCCATTACATGGATGGTTGAAAGCCTACAAACCCACCACTTTGCAGGATGTAGCCAACTGTACTAGGGACATCCATGATGTTGTTTCTAAGAGAAGGTTTCCTCTGAAACCCACCTTCCCACATAAGAG